>CANYBF010689217.1:0-15139 GCA_948192965.1 Dalechampia spathulata
AGACATAGATCAATTATCCATATGAAATCTCACTGGTAAGGTCTCCAATGAACTAGTACTATACTACTCATCCACATATTCACTTTAGATATCTCATGTCATGATGAATGAGAATCATCCTTAAATAGGAAGTGTAACATGTGCTGATCTTTCCATATTAATAATGTCCATTCTTATTAATACCATGATCAGAGATATTTAGATATTAAACATTTGCATACAATAAGAATCTCCTTCCATAAACTCTTTATGGATTCCTTTGCACTGTTCCAATATCATGGACTTCAATATATAGTTTAATACTCTAAGTAAAACAAGTTCATGTAAAACATTGTACTATATAATGAATAATGCATTTATTAATGAAACGTATAGTTCAAATACACATGATGCTCTAGAGCATACACTAACATCAAATACAAGTTAATGCCCCAAGCATTAATCTCATATCAACCTACAAATACAAAACCTAACACTTAGGTTATGGGAATACAATGAAAAGAGAGTTTACAATACTTTAATTATAATACCACAAGGAGACTTACTTGTAATTGAAGATTGAAGCTCAAAGAATACTTTGTTCTGTAAAACTAGCCGTTAGAAAAATGAATAGACAAATGTATCTTGTAAATAAATCCTTTAAAAAGGGTTTATAGCCTTTCTGGGAAGTCATGTATAGCCATACAGTATTTGTATGCCCATAACAATTCAAAAACATTAGTTCAAATAAAACGTGGTAAGTTGGGTATACCCGTACCAAATAGTGGTATGCCCGTACCAAACCAATATTACTAACAAACAAAATTCCTATAAGTAAACATACGACCGTACCACACATTGGTACGCCCATACCAAACTCAAGGAAACAAAGCTAACTTGGTACCGTCAGCCGTATGCCTTACTATACAACTCAAAGGATTAGTACACCGTGCCAAAATAGGTAAGCCCATACCACACATAGAAAAATTATTTTAAATCATAAATAACTTAAAGTGTCTCACTCAAAACACATATCAAAATCATGGGTCTAACAATCTCCCCCTTTTTGATATTGGTAATCAATTTAAGTTCAATTTGCAAAACATGTGTAAATAAATTTTGATTTTAAAAAATCTCCCCCTTTGTTTTAGAATTCATGCCATCAATTATAAAAATAAATCATAATAAATAAACATCAAATGTCATATATACTCATAAATGTAATGAATACAATGATCAATGCAACAACAAAAAAAATAACATAAAAGACAAACTAGCCTAAAACTATCTCCTATATCTCCCAAAATGCAATCTCCCTATAATCCTAAAACATCTCCCCTTTTGACAACATCAAAATAATCACTATGAACCAGGAGGAGGAGGACTCGATGGAGAAATAAATGGGTCCATCATGAGATTGATGGACTAGAGAGTATCCATAGTAGTCATCTGAAACTCATGGAACTCGGTAATATGCTGATCAAATCACTGATTAAGAGTGACAACATGCTGATAAATATGAGCAAGCTGCTGATCAACCTGGTCAAAATGTCACTTAAAACCCAATAGTGTAATAGTGAGCACCGTAAAGTGCTAAGATAGCAGATTAGCAACAGAAGGAGGAGCAGAGGCAAGATCAGTAAAAGCCAGAGTAGGAGAATCAAGAACAGTTAAAGAAGACGATCCACCCTAAAAATGATGTTGTCCTTTGTAGCTCAGAGTTGCATGGTGTGTGGTATCAGAAGAGTCAGTCTTAGCACAAAGCTCTGTAGGAGTATCCTAAGGGATAAGCATCTGCAAGTGCTGATAAATCTCTACATGCCATCATCCATAAAGTGAGATAGTATCATTCAGAAGACCCAATGACTGTAAGTGGTCAAGACATCGAGTAATATACTCAGAATAAATGACGTACTCATCATCAGAAGTACATTTAAGGAGCATTGAATACTTAATGAATGACAGATCAATATTGAGACCTTTTGGTCCAGAAGTAAGAGGAGTAGTAGGAAAAGCATGCAGCTACTGTAGATGTAATGAATGATAAGACCAAATAGGATAGCCCTGCCAGGCTACTTCTTGATGTTGACCTTGTGGAAAGAGGTCTAAAGCCAGCCCCAAGACTGAATAGGTGAACCCATGACCATAGAGTAAAGATACATAAGGTCAGGGCCCGTGATGGTGTCATTAGACTTGGATCTCCCAAAAATAAGATAAGAGATTAGTCTATTATAATAGTACAGAGAGGGGGACTTAAGATAGGAGGCCTTAAGCCATGAAAGATGAAACGGAGTATCGAGTGTGATATCCTACCATAAGGAATTATGATCAAAGACCGTATATTTGCCATTTGTAATGCCATCAGTGTGAAAGTCAAATAGAGCATCAAACTCATATGGAGAAAGTGTATAGGGTTTGCGAAAGAGGCAAAAGGTGCAGTTAAAGGAGGTAACAGAGAAAATGTCTGGAGAAACTCTAAAGCTAAAGACTGGATGAAATGGTTATCTAAAAATGTAAAATTTGATCAACCTACATTGGTCAAATATCAGAGAACATCATCCTCTAATTCGGTCTGATGGATAGTAGGATGACACATAAAACAAGAGCGAGAAAATACTTTCTCATTCAGAATAGAAGTCCTAACGATAGAGGCAGGAGTAGCACCATGAGGGCCAGAGCCTGCAGCGATGGTGTGTTTGACTTTATGTCCTTATGATAAAGAGCCACCATGACCAGAAGGAGCGGACATAGATAAAAAGTATTAAAAATAGATAATTTAGCACAAAACAAAATTTTTCAAAAATTTCACAGAATTTCAGGTATTTTTGAAAAACTAAAAAATTGGTACCTACACTTTACTCTAAAGAACCTAGGGCTAAATATGTCTAGATTGCTCAAAAAATGAAAAAGAAAAATTGAATTAAAAAACAATAAAACAATTAAAATTGAAATTGAAAACTGATGAATAAGAAGAAAACCAACCGAAAATGAATAATAGGATTATGGGCAAATGGATTTCGAGTATTTTGAGACTGATTTTGATGAATTTGATGAGGATTTAAGAAAGAAATTGAGAGAAAATAGATTTTGGTAATCGGCGGTAATTGAAAAACTACATTTAAAATTAGGTTTTTAGGTCGTGTATGGGTGTACCGAGCAGGCATAAAGCCGTAGGCTCCAAAAATGCCTGAAAATGACTATCGCATATGGGCATGCCACTGAATGTATACGGTTGTACTGATAACTTCACCCAAAAAATTAAAAATTTTAACTATATCATGTACGGGCATATCATATTTGTATGGCTGTACCGATTATATGCTTATGACACATACGGGTGTTTTGTATCTGTACAGCTGTACCAAAATCTCGATAAAATTTGGAATTAAAACTAAAGTTGTTCGTAAGAGATTTTGAAGGAATGTTTCAAACTTTTTAGAGTCTATCAATTAATCCTACTTCAAAAAGGATCTATCTATCATTCCTAGCTCATGTTTGATAAAGTTCAAATGTTCTTCACTAAGGGATTTTGTAAAAATATCTGCCAATTGGTGAGTTGTATCAATAAATTCTAATACAACCTTCCCTTTTTGCACATTATCATGTAAGAAATGGTGCCTAATATCTATATGCTTAGTCCTATAATGCTGAATTGGATTCCTAGACAGATTTATAGCGCTAGTGTTATCACATTTAATAGAAGGGCATGAAACACAAACATTGTAATCCTTCAATTGTTGTTGAATCCATAACATTTGGGCACAACAACAACTTGTGGTTATATACTCAGATTAAGCAGTAGACAGAGATGCATAATTCTGTTTCTTGCTAAACCAAGAAACCAAACAATTCCCTAAGAAATGATAAGTACCAGAGGTACTTTTCCTATCTAACACATTTCCAACAAAGTCAGCATCAAATAAGCAGTCAAGTTAAATGAGTCATTCTTAGCATACCACAAACTATAATGCATAGTACCAATCAAGTATTTGAAAATCCTTTTCATAGCATTCAAATGAGATTCCCTAGGAGATGATTGAAATCTAGCACACATACACACAACAACCATTATATCAGGCATCAAAGTAGTTAGGTAAAGCAAGTTGCCTATCATACCTCTATACTTCTTTTAATCAACATGTTCACCACTTTCATCTAAGGAAAGCTTTATAGTAGTTCTCATAGGAGTCTTGCTAGCTTTTGCATCTTCTAATCCGAATTTCTTGAGCATTTCTTATGTGTACTTGACTTGATTGATGAAGATCCCATCTTCACATTGTTTGACTTAAAGTCCTAAGAAATACTTCAACTCTCCAATCATGCTCATCTCAAATTCTCCCTGCATGCACTCAGAGAACTCCTTGTACAATTTTTCATTAGTAGCACCAAATATGATATCATCCACATAGATTTGAACAAGCAAAATATCATATTTGTAATACTTAATGAAAAGAGTTGTGTCTGCTTTGCCTTTTTTAAAACCATGATAAATAAGAAAACTACTCAACCTATCATACTAAGCTCTAGAGGCTTGTTTAAGACCATATAAAGATTTGGTAAGTTTGAAAATATGGTTTAGAAATTCAAAATCCTCAAAACCAGAAGGTTGTGCAACATAAACTTCTTCATTAATCAAACCATTTAGAAAAGCACTTTTTACATCCATGTGAAACAATTTGAAATTCGTATGAGATGCATATGCCAATAACATTTTAATGGCTTCTAATCTAGCTACAGGTGCAAAGGTTTCATCAAAGTCTATGCCCTCTTCCTGAAAATATCCTTGTATGCCACTAACCTAGCCTCATTCCTAGTTATGACACCACTTTCATCAAGTTTATTCCTAAACACCTACCTAGTTCTTATAATAGATGCATTTTTAGGCTTAGGTACTAAGGTCCATACATTATTCCTATCAAACTGATTTAGTTCATCTTGCATAGTTAATACCCAACTCTCATCATCTAAGGCTTCATTCACATTCTTAGGTTCAATCTGAGAAATGAATGCAAGATTGTTATGAATATCTTTAAATATAGAATGAGTGGTTACCCCTTTTAATGTTTACCTAAGATTTATTCCTTGGAGTACCCTTTTGGAAATTGCCACTCCTTTGGAAGATCGTGCTTGATATGAGTCATAACTAGGTGAGGAGGAAGATCATTCACTTCTTCATTATCAACATCTTTAGTTGTAGCCTCTTGTTGATTCTCATTTCCTTCACCTTTTTCTAAAAGAATTCCTGCATCATCATCATCAATGTCCTTTCTTGGATCAAGGGAGTTAGTTTCATCAAAATTAATATGCATAGATTCTCAACAACCAAAGAACGTTTATTAAACACCGTATATGATTTACTAGATGTTTCATAGCCTAAGAATAAACCCTCATTTATTTTTGAATCAAATTTCCCAAGGTTATCCTTGGTGTTCAAGATGTAATACTTGCAACCGAATACTCTAAAGTATGAAATTCATGGTTTTCTACCATTCCATAGCTCATAGGGAGTTTTGTTTAAAATCAATCTTAAATGAACATGATTCATGATATAATAAGCAGTATTGACAGCTTCAACCTAAAAGTACGAAGGCAATTAGTACTTATTAAGCATAGTGTGTGCCATGTCATAAAAAGTTTGATTTTTCCTTTCAACTAACCCATTTTATTAAGGAGTTATAAGAGATGAAAAGTTATGATGAATACCATGCCAATCACAAAATGATTTAAAACTTTTATCTTGGAATTCCTTTCCATGATCACTCCTTATTAAAGAAATGTAATATCCCTTTTCATTTTGTATTCATTTAATTAATGATTGAAAAGCATTAAATGCATCACCTTTATGAGCTATAAATAAAACCTAAGTAAACCTAACATAATCATCAAGAATAACAAGTGCATAATGCATGCCTCCTAATCTAGCAATCCTAGTAGATCCAAACAAATACATATGAAGTAACTGAAGTGGTTTAGAGAAAGTTACCTTGTTCTTTACCTTAACTAAGGACTTTACTTGTTTTCCTATTTGGAAAGCTTCACATACCTTATCCTTGGCAAATTTGATCTTTGGAAGTCCTATCATATATTTATTCTTCCTAAGGTCTCCAATGCTTTGGAAGCTAGCATGTCCAAACCTTTTATGCCAATGCCATGAATCCTCACTTATAAAAATAAGACACTCAACATTTTTTTTACGAATAGAATCTAAATCAATCATGTAAACATTCTCTATTCTATCACCTTGAAAAACTAACCTATCATCTCTAATCCTATAGACAAAACATCCCTTAGGATCAAAGACAAGCTTATAACTATTATCACAAAGTTGACTTATACTCAATAGGTTATGTTTTAACCCTTCAACCATCAATACTTTATTTATGGAAAAGTTAGATTCCTTACCAATGTTACCAATTCTAACCACTTTACTTTTGGCATTATCTCCAAAAGTGATATTGCCTCCATCCCATTTTTTGAGGTTGGAGAAAAGGCTTGCATTACTGGTCATATGTATTGAGCATCCATTATTAAGGTACCATTTATTTTCACTAATCTTGGATCTCAAGCATACCTATCAAACATAAATGCATTTACTTCTTTTTAGGTACCCAAATTTATTTGGGTCTTTGGGGATTAGAAGCATACATATCATCATTCCAATGCATCTTCCTAATGAAACATCTATTAGTAGTATGTCCCTTTCTATTACAATAGTTGCATATGAAATTTCTAAATCTATAATGATTATGCACATACTTCCTTTTAGATGCATGAGGATGATTATGGTTGTATGAACATAAACAATGGTGTACTTTATTAGCATGCATTCTATTGGTCTTAAGATGAGCATTTTTCTTTTTGAAATCCTTTTATTTTTATGTGGAGGTGGAAGCTTTAATAAAAATAGTGCCCTTAGAAGTATAGGAAGAATTTTGGTTAAAACCAATACCATCTTTATTACCACTAAGTTTTTGGTGTTTCAAAATAGAATCAATTTTAACACCACCTTGCCCAAACTTTAAAAGATTATTTTTTAACAAATCCTTTTCTTTCAAAATCTTAGGATTTTCATCCTTTAAAAACTTGTTTTCCTTTTCAAAACTTTTAAGTTTTATTTTATAAGAATTAAAATCATTTTGTAAAACATTTTTCTCTTTTAAAATGGATGCATACTTACTCTTAAGAGATTGATGCTTCCTAGCTAAGTTTTCATATTTTCCTAAAAGTTCTTCTAATGCATCATATTCATCATCATCATCACAATCATCATTACAATCATCATTACTATGATAAGATTGAGATGACATGGTTACTTGATCCTTCTTATCATCCAAGAATGCCATGAAGCAAAGATTGGTTGCTCCCTCATCATCGGACACCTCCTCATTAGTCTTGCTATCATCATCCCATGTAGCCTTCAATGCCTTCTTTTTTAATGGCTTGGATGGTTTGTTGAGGTGAGGGCATTCATTCCTCATATGTCCCAACTTGTTGCATTCATAGCAAATGGCTTGATTCTTTCAAAAGTTATCCCATTGGTTCAAGTCCCATCTTCCCTCAAATGGCTTCTTGCCATCCTTTTCAAATTTCTTCTTCTTCATAAGAAGAGTCTTGACACATTTGGAAAGAAGGGTAACTTCATCATCAATCTCCCCTTTGCTTGTTAAAGAGGTATCTTCTTCTTTTAAAGCTTTAAGTGCTATCCCTCTTCTTTTATCTTCCTCTACCCCTTGCTTTAGGGTAATCTTATGAGTGAGACACTTTTTGAGAAGTACATTAGTTGACAATATCGACAAGTCATTTGCTTCTTCAATGAAGGTTACTCTAGCCTCCTAATCCTTCTTTAGCAGCACCTGCAATATCTTATTGTTGATGCCTTCCTTTTGATACATCTTACCTAACTTTATCAATCCATTTATGATTACAATAAGGTGGTTGTATATTTCCAAAATTGACTCATTTGCCTTCATTATGAATAACTCATATTGATGAGTTAGAAGCTGAATCTTCTTGGTTCTGACTTGATTTATGCCTTCATGATGATTTTCCAAGGCGTTCCATATTTGATTTACCATGACATAGTGTGAAACTTGTCCATATTCCTTACAGTTAATAGCACAATACAACATATTCATCACCTTCTTATTCTTTGCAATTGCTTTAAATTCTTCTCTTGTCCAAGTTTCCTTAGGCTTGAGAGTTGTAATATCATCCATTGTAGTTGTTGGAGGAGAAAAACCATTCTCAATTAGATCAAACAAATCAACACCATCACTCTCCGAGAAGACTTCCATTTAGTGCTTTCAATAAGGATAGTCGCTTCCATTAAAGAATGAGGGTCTTGTGCAGGATTGGCTTTCAATATTTTGAGTTACCATAGGATCTTTCACTCTAGAATTTTACTTCTAATCACAATTGAGCACCTTCTCTGATACCAAATGAAATCCATACAGAAGTATGGTAACACGTGTGCAATTTATAGTGGTTCGACACTAACTCTTGATTACATCCACTTCTCTTAAGTCTTCCACTTAGGGTTCCATTAATCACAATCACAATCAATACAATAAAGGATTCCTCAATTGAATCCTAACACTAGTGTTTTCAGGCTCACACTCAAACCTTTACAACAATTGCAATCTCACAATAATTGAACTCTCAAATACAAGTTAATGCCCTAAGCATTAATCTTACACCAACCCACAAATACAAAACCTAACACTTAGGTTGTAGGAATACAATGAAAAGAGAGTTTACAATACTTTGATTATAATACCACAAGTAGACTTACTTGTAATTGAAGATTAAAGCTCAAAGAATACTTTGCTTTGTAAAACTAGTCATTAGAAAAATGAATAGAAAAATATATCTTGTAAATAAATTTGTTAGAAAGGGTTTAAAGCCTTTCTGGGAAGTTGTGTATGGCCGTACATTATTCGTATGCTTGTAATAATTCAAAAACATTAGTTCAAACAAAACACGATAAGTTGGGTGTGCTCGTACCAAACAGTGGTACACCCGTACCAAACCAATATTGCTAAAAAACAAAATTACTATGAGGAAACGTACGACCGTACCACACATTGGTATGCCCATACCAAACAATGGTTATTGACAAGAAAAAATCCTGAGAGCAATGGTATGCTGTAACACCATTGGTACGCCCGTACCAAACTCAAGGAAACAAAACTAACTTGGTACGGTCAGTCGTATGCCCGTACTACACAACTCAAAGGATTGGTACGCCCGTACCAAAATAAGTACACCCGTACCATACATAGAAAAATTATTTTAAATCATAAAATAACTTAAATTGACTCACTTAAAAGACACACATCAAAATCATGGGTCTAACAGAAGAGAATGGTGATTTAGGGTAATCAAATCCACTCTAAGGTTTAGAAGAGTGTTGTATAGAAGAGGAACAAGTAGGGCTTTTGCTAGAGAAAGAAAAGGAGTAAGTATATAATTGATTTGTATGTTATATTTTCATGCATGATCACCTTGTTTTGATGCTTGCATATGTGTAATGTTATGGGAAGGATGGAATCTTGAACTTCTAAGAGTATTAAAGTCATCTTCATTGTTCTTGCATGTATGAATTTAGAAATAAGATGGGAAATTATGTTGAATTGTGTTTGATCTGTGATTGAAATTTAAATTATGTTGAATTTATTTTCTAACAAGTTTTAAAAGTATTTTATGATGTTTTGGTCATGGTATTAGGCTAGGAAGCTTAGGAAACCATTAGGGGTGATTTGGGTGTTGAAAAGTGGTGAAAAATAGGTGTTCTGCAAGGGTGACGAGTCCAACACGACCTAGACAAGCTTGTTTTGAAGAGGCCAAGTCTAACACAACTTTTGTTCAGCCTTAAGACATAATTTTAAGTAGTTTTTGATGGGAAAACTTAGTACATGACTTAAATAACCTTTATACATTTTGTAGGAAACCTAATGGAGAGTTAAATATGTAGTCAAATTAGGCTTTTGAACTAGAATATTAAGGGATCTTTAATGAAACATTCTTGAGCATTAAAAAGTGGAAAAGGGTAGAGGTTAATGTTAAATTGAACATTAATAAATGGGAATGGAATAGTAGTTAAAGAATGCATGGAAGTTATAACTTGAAAAAATAAGGCTACTTGTTGTGTTTGAAATTGATGTGGACATGTTTCCTATGAGATATTGATTATTTGTGTTATTATTTTATTTTCTAATGATGATGTTTCTATATACACCACTAAGTTTTACTCAACATTTATCATTTGATGGACAAAGGTACAAAGTCTAAACTTTTTGAAAGCTGGTATCTAAAGCGACTCTATTGAAGCTCGGGAGGCTTTACTTATAATATACTCTAGTAGGTTATATGACTCGCAACTATTGGTTGTACACTCATTTTAGGTAGTAATGTAATAAAATGATACCATATGTAAATTTATTAACTCATATGTTTTTTAAAAATGTGTAAATTAATGTAGATTCATACCTTACCCTTGTCTTATGAAGTTTCATCTTATGATGCTCATAGTCTATGAATTGATATGTTATTAGGTTGAAGAGATTTAACTCTACATGAACTAGTGTAAGGTGTACATATGCTTACTATTGTACTATTAATAGTGCTTTATAGTTGATTTATGATGCAGATAAAAAGAAAATAATAAATTCCTTTGATAGTTATTTAATGGTTGACATTAGTGTATGTTATTCACTAAGAAATTCTTGAGAGCATGTCATGAGTTAGGTGTGATATGTTTTAATAGTATTAAAGCTTTAAATTAAAAATTAATGATTGTATGAGAAATTTTATGATAAATTACATTATTGCCTATAAATGATAAGTTGCATATAATGGAGTATTGTCACTTTTTGATACTGACTAGTTGGGTATTATGTAAATATGATACATATATAGCATAATGATAGATAGAGATATTATTATTAGGGAGGAAGGTGGACGAAATTATAATCATTTTGGTTTAATTTTGGTTCCATCTTTAATTTTCTCTTTATAGCTATATTGCATAGTGCTAAAAATGGACCAGTTAAGCCCTTTAGCTTCATTTTTTTCTAAGCCCTTTTCCATCCCTATATTGGATCTCTTTCATTTATTAAGCCCTTTAGCTTCATTTATAAGTCAAAAATCATGATCAGGAGTAGGAAAACCTAAATAGCATAAGAATGGTAATAGGTGATCAAAATACATAATAAGGGGAAACTATAAAGGATAGGGGCAAAGAGAAGGGCATGTCTAGTGAAAGTTGCTCTTTGATGACCCTATTAAGGGATTTGAAGTTTTCATAAAAAAAAAGGAAAAATAATGTCTGTAGTTGAGAGAAAGGAAGTAACTAATGTTTAGAGATATGTAACTCAACAATAAAAAAAGCAAGAAGAATCAGATAAGGGATAGATCCAAAAGGCAGAAGGTGCACCATAAGAAGAAATTAAAGAGAGGAAAATTGATAAAGAAGACCAGTAAGATAGAGAAGGAGGAGTGACATACATAAAGAAGGTAAGTATAGGAAACAATAATAAAAGGAAGAAAGGCTCAACAAGTTATAATGAACATGGAGGAAAAAAATTAGCTTTGGAGGAAATTTCAGATGGGTTAGACAAGAATGAAGGAAAAATAATTGCCAAGATGGAATTAAAAGAACAATAGAAAAATCAAGAAGATTCATATGAATATTTAAACAAAAAAATATAGAAAATGAAGAATGGGGACTGTGAAAGGAAGACTAGACAATTTCAGAAGAAAAAACCAAGGTAGCAAGCCAAAGGCCACTAACTCATCCATGAACATCTTAACATGGAACTGCCAAGGCATTGGCTAGAGCCTGGCAGTTTGAGCTCTATGAGAGCTTTGTAAAAAACATAGGCCAAGGGTAGTATTTTTAAGTAAAATAAAGATGAAGTCAAAGTATCTAAAAAGCATATGAAGAAGAATGAATTATAATAAAGGGTTTTATGTAGAACTTGATCGCTTATTAGAGGGTTTAGTAGTTTGGTAGAGAGAGAATTAAAAGGTTTATATTGATAAGATGAATAAGAATTTCATCAACATGATAATTAGAGATGTAAATAAGTGGCAATTGACCTATGGATATGTCACATCCTTAATTTTTAGCATGTATAGTAATAATAATTCGAGTGATAAAAAAGTAAACGTATGAAATATATACGTGTAAATATATGCATATAGAGATTAAATTATGATTTTGATATTGAAAATACTAAATATTTTTTAATATGTTTGTCTAAGATGATTTATTTAACATAAGATTAATAATATAGAAAAGAAAGTATAATCTAATTTGGAATTCATTTATGATGTCATAAATGAACAATGATGATGTAAGCATGATGTAAGTGTATGAGTTTAATTATGATTTTAATTGTATTAAGAATGAATAAATATGTATTGATAATACATTAGTGAAGGTATATAATAATATGTAAATACTAGAAATGTAAAATTAGTAAATTTTAATAATGATGTCATGATGATATCATAAAAGGGTATGATGATATCATAAATGGGTTTATTGAATAATGGAGTGTATAAATGAGTATTAATATAAGAATATTGAAATAATGATAAAATATTAATTAGACATGTGATGGAATGAATATAATATAGTTTAAATTAGATATGATATAAAAAGGAAACAAGAAATAAGAAAATAATTTAATAATATGTATGTAAGATGGAATTTAATAATATAGATTCGAATATGTGGAAATTAGAAAATTGTATTTTATTTGGTATGGGAAGATGGAAAATTTGAATGAATAAAATATTAGTCTATGGGTAATTGGAAAAGTGGTATGGAAAATGGTGTTAGTGGAAGGAGAGAGAAAAGGAAAAATGATATTTTATTGAGTTATGGAAGGTAAATTGATAAATTAAATATGGATGGATGATAAATTGAGATGTTAAATTCATATTTATTATGTATAGAGGTATTTTATACAAATTTTGAGGGTTTAAGGAAGGAAAAATTGTATTGTACATGTATTTTTATACAAATGGTATGATTTATGGGCTAGAATCACATGGTTGAAGGTGTATTGGAGTATGGTGAGCTGCCATATGTACTAAACATCTTCCATACATTTTTTTTCTTCCTTCTTTTATATGTCGTACCACATTTTACAAAGCTTGGCTGAATACTCTCACCTTCCTCTCCTTCATTTGCAACATTTTCTTAACTTTCTTCTTATTTTCTTATATTTTCCATCTTCCTTCTAAAGGAAAAAAAACTGAAACCTCATTATTCCATCCTCTTTTCTTCATGAAACTTCAAGTTAAACCTAAGCTCTATATGTTTGGATGAAGAGATTCAAGACTTTTTCATTTTCCATTTGTTCATGAAGAAGCCGAATCCTCCTCTTTATAGAAGCTTCAAAACCGTAACATATTCTTCCATTTTTCACTTGTTTCTTTAAGTGTATGACTAGAGCTATATGAATAGTTCATGTTTTGGCTAAAACACCTTCTTTTTCTTCTTGTTCTTGTAAAGGCTGAATCATTTCTTTCATGATTCTTAAAAAGGGTAAGTTGAAAACCACTTGATTATGTGATTTCCTTGAGAAACCAAAACCTATTGATGCTTAACTTCATTTTTCTTGTTGGATCTTATGTCTAAGGTACATGCATATGAGTTATATGAGATGGATTGAAGTTTGAAGTCTAAGTTAAAGTGTTGGTGAGAAGATCTTTATAGATTGGTTGAAAAATAAAAAGGGGATGCAAGTTTTAATTCATTTTAGTCATTTTTACTAAAAGGTGAGCTTAGTTTGATGTTAGATCTTCATGATTTATGAATTTTTGGATGGTTTTAAGTTATGGCCAAATTTTTATGGATTTGGTCATGATATAGCCAAATGGTTAAAGGTAGATTTAGTGATTTTAGCTTTTGATTTGATAATTTAGATGATTAAGATGTAATAATGGATGAAATTAGTGGATTGTGGAGTGTGTATGTATTGGCTTGTGATTTTTCTTGACATGGCTAAATATGGTAGAAGATTAAGCTATCAAAATGGTAAGTTAAAGGTTTAATTAAAGGTTTAATAAGATTAATGAATAATTAATTAAGAAAGGATAAGTTAACTTAAGTTATAAGATGGATTAAGATTAATTAAGTGGTTAATTATGATATTTGAGTTAAATGACTTAAGGACAATGTAAATGATTGATAAATTGATGTATTATTATTAATGAAAGAGGAAATTGAATTATTATAAAAAGGATAAGGTAAGGTATGGGGCATTTGGCGTATAAGGATAAAAAGGGGACATAATGAATGAATAAGGATAAAAGGGAACAATTTAAAATGTCATGTAGGTATTATGATGCTTATGGTAAAAAAGATAAGGTAGATTATATTATGATTTATAATTTAAGTATAAAGATATAAAAATAAATAAATAAATAAATAATATTTTAAAATGATAAGGTATAGGTATAATAATTGAATAAAGACAAAGTAGCATTTAATATGATTTAAGTGAAAGACTTGGATGTATACGGCAATGATTATTATGGAAGTTTAAATGATTGATTAATTAAGTGAATTAGTATTATTAGAAGCTTTAAGAAGTAAATAATTGATGGTATAAGATAAGGTTAAGTAATATTTAAGTATGATGATTAAAAAGGAAGTTAAAGTTATATATGTTGAAATTTTCAAAATTTTAAGTTATGGATTTTAAATGAGCTATAAATTGAGTATGATTAATGATTATAAGAAGTTAAATAAGTTAAGTTATGAATGGTATAAAGCGGTTTGAATAAAATTGACTTTTAATGATTGAAAAGAAGGATAAGATGAAAATTTTATATGATTTAAGGGTGATCGAAGAATAGGATTTAAATGGAAAATAAGTCAAGAATGGAAAGAATTATTTGGAAGTATTATAAGTTATTTTAATATTAGAAAATAAAGAATTATTGGATAATTATGATGGTGGACCATAATGAAGTGAAAAAGGATAATGATATGGATAATGATATATGATTTGAAAGTGATATTTTTATAAGATTGAAATTGATATTTAATAAATAAGTTAAGGACATATATGGTTTATTAAATGGTAATTAAGAGAAGTTCAAAGGTGTAAGATATATATATGGTTATACATAAACAAAATGT
>CANYBF010689380.1:0-16950 GCA_948192965.1 Dalechampia spathulata
ATTCACCACCCTATATTAAATGTAGGGGTTTTATCTCATTGATTCATGTAATATTCTTTATTCAGGAATCTTTGGCCAGATTAGAATGCTTATTGATGAATGAGTTTCATAAGGACATTTTGGGAATAAAGATTATGGTACATGAAACATCAAATTTGGGGCATAGTGTAACACACTTGATTATGCATTGAGTTGACATTAATCCATACTCAAGCCTAAATGGATAGTGGATGGTGAAAGGAGTTTATTGCATGGAATCTGATGTGGAAGGGTTGTAGTCAAACTAATGACCTCTTGATATTTAGTTAATCATGATGTATGACTACAAACAACTCATGATTTACATATGATATTATTAAATGAAGTTAATAATAGATTCATATGTTGCTAACATGCCAAGAACCCAAAAGGTTGCAAACTAAATGTAAAGGAATGATAATCATGAATGGATATTGATGAAATAATGTTTTTTTGGTTATAAGATAACATGGATTTTTCATGTTCATTAGAAAGAGCATGAAAAGAGCATCGATTTGATACCAAGATCACTTAAATTTGATGAGTAAAACTCAAGATACAAGTGATTTAACATGACATGTTCTACATGCATGGTATACATGACTTGACTTATTATAAACTAAACTTAATTAAGGTTACATCATTATGTTGTATTTTGTTTTGTTTTACTAGTCTATAAACAAAACTAGTAATTTGGATTACTAATCATTCTCTTTACGTGTGTGGATAGTTTCGAGATCCTCTATCCTTGGGGATTGAAAAGTTTGTTACAACTTTTCAAAAAGATAAGAAAGAAGGAGATCGGCTTATAAGTAAGTTTTCAATGTTCTCTTCATAATCTTCTTTGTGTTTGATGTTTTCTATGTATAGAATTACTAGATCCGATGAGATCATATGTTTTAAAAAAAATTTAAATTACATTTTCCGCTGCTAAACATGTTTTCATAAACCAACAAGCTATAATACGCTTGACGTTGATAAATGCAAATCTTGAGTTGCATTCCTCATTTCCTATAACAATGCTATGCGATATGATAATGAATGTAAAACTATATTGCATCCCTCTATTCTCTACCTTTTCATCATTTCTTTGTGAATTCACTTTTTTTTGTGAATTCCTTTATTCTCTTTGATCACAGTAATCTTTATCTCTGATTGTGCATAATCTATACTAGGTATATTTTTGATAATTTATTTTTCTAGTATTTTGGTATTCTCTATCTCTATATTGTTTCAATACATAAATATACTAGCATCTTCCTTATTTCACCCTTCATATATTTTTATATGTATATTTATATATACATAACTATGCCTCCCTTATTCCTCTAAAATGCCATGCTGATGGTTTATGAAGTATGATTTTAATGCGTATGTGTTTATATAATGATGGTATAATTATAAATAATATCTCAAAATACGTCAATATATCGCATATCCAACATTAATATGAAATGATTAAATGTTTGTAACTTTTTACGTTAAGAAACTTGAATCGTCTAGCCTTTTATTTTACCTGTAATATAAATGTTATAATTCTCATCTATTTAAATACACAACTTATATATTAATCCATGTATTCGAGGTTTGGTTTGGCTTCTTCTAATTAAGGAATGATTGTGTACTTGAAACTCCTTAGGATATCAAGATCCTTTGATCTAATTTACTATATACTTCTTCGCAATTTAACAAAATTTTTACATTAACTTTAGCCAACTTCTTAAATTAAAGTTGATGTCATTAGGAATTCAACAACTTAATTACAATGCACTTTAATCATCACATGTTCCTTCGTTATATGAGTGTATGTGTGTGCTAGTTTTACTGTGTTTTTCTTAAACCTTTCCAAATAACATATGAATATCTATCTTTATTAATTATTCATAGATGCTATATCAAGTGGAATTTATTACATAGCTAACAAGACCCTAGATGTGTAACCAAGTAACTTACTCTTTACGCACCTAAATATATGCTCTTTTCTGAATTAAATGCGATTCCGTGTCTCTAAGTACGGTACATTTTTTTTAGCTCATAATCAACAATTATTCCATGTATGACGTGCACCAACTTGAGGTACATAATTAGCTTAGAAACACATATATATGTACCATCTGAATAACTGCCTAAAAATTCAAATTTTTAGCAGCCTAGTTAATGGTAATTTAGGCCTCAAAAGTTAGATCATTTAATATCTCTTGATCATGATTATGCAAGGATATTGTGGTCCAATAGTTGTCTTCAAGTTAGATGCGTCTCCATTTCTAACACAGGTGTGTTTGTTATCCTATTCATAACCAAGTTATATAGTTAATTTTATGATCAGTTATTGTTTTATACTTGGGATGCATTAAGTCTAAATATATATTCAACTTAGGCACTAGTATACATGCAACTTTATGGCCTACCGAAGTCAAATCGTCAGCTGCTTATTTCAATGAAATTAGTGCTAAGTTGAATGCTACACCAGTTGCTATTAAATCAATGTTTGCTGGAAAGATTGTGGTCAAACAACTGTCAACTCCCCATACATCTAATACAAATATAAGCCCCCCGTATATCTCCATACGGTGAATTGATAAAAACAAATCAGTAACTTCTAATTACACAACAACTCCTTTTAACATTTCATTAATTAGATAGAAAGCGGGAGCTTATTAGTCCAGAGGTGTATAATTCAATACATAGATTTGATTTCATAATCCAATAAAACTTGTGTCATACATCATCACTTACCACATACAATACATGCGGTCCAATTAACATTCATGCATGCAGTTCTTTGATTATTCTTAAGCCCAAGCCTCTGCCAAATAAATTTTCAATTTAAATGAATAACTTGCAGACCGGTATACCTGTGCGTCTAAATATATTGATGCACCCGAATGATCTCTTAAATCAAATGTAATTCATTCTATAATTAGATCATTATTATGAATAATCACTTCTTCTTTTTTTTTCTAATTCATACACATACAGCTAAGCTTCCCCTATCCTTATTCGAATAACATGTTCACGCAATCACATCCATGTTTTGGCTTGAAAAGTTTTCTAATTCTAAGCAAAATGCATATAAACCTAGCTTAACCACGTGATTGTTAAAATTCCCAGCATTTGATGAAATCTTGCATCAACCGCTTACCAACTAGAATGTTTGAATTATATGTGCTTCTTTCTTCTGGGCTGATAATGCTATTCCTAGATTACAACTTCTCAACTTTGACTAAACGCATCATTAAACACTAAGATTAATACTCCAAGTCACTCGGTCCAATCCTATTGTTTAAGTGTTTACTTATGCCTTCTTATATTACTTTATCAGTGAGCACTAAATATGATATACACATACGCAATTACAGGTGTAAACCTATTGCTATGCATGATTCAGGTACTATAATACACATAACCAGTTCCCACAAACAATCCTCCCTCTACATCAATTACCTTATAAAATTATATAAAGGCACAAAATCATATCTCCAACTCCATATAAACATAATTAATGCATATATATATATATACACGCAGCTCATTTGGTCCAATCGTATGGAATTAATATGAATTCATTAATTACATACATAAGCTTTCTTCTACTAACATTATTTCTTTTAACAGCTGCCTGTCCAAACTCAGTTCCATCAAGTGTTCATGCTCAATCTTATCACATAAATATATGTATCTGCGTTAATTTTCGTCTGTTTAATACTGACATGAAATGGTTTAATTACAACATTTATTGTTCATATAGTTAACTCAAGTTGTCCACCTATTAAGATAAAATTATTCAATCTAGCTTAAAGATTTCAGCACACCGAATCTGGTTCTTACCTACTTATGTATGGTCGGCTCCCATATATATTAAAGATGTCCACACAACCTGCTCTAACATTCAAATATCCATCGGTGTATAGCAGAAACTTTTACATTTAAAAGAACTATGGATCAAACAAAAAATTTACTATATATAGCTAATCTGCTAACTTAGTTACGGCTTCCAACATGATGTTCTTGATTATCACAATTCACATCTAGATATCACGCACAAGCAACTTCGTGCAACATTCAAGCTCAAGCAATTACTATTAATTCATTAATGCACCAGCTTACGGGTAATTATAAATTTGCTGTCCACCTATAAGTTTAATGCTACACTTAGTGTCTATCTAAGTCATCTGGTTAAAAAAGGGATTCACGCAGCTACCCCAGCACATACACACGAGCGGCCAATCTTGCACATGTAACTTACCCATATTGAACCCATGCTTTGAACCATTTCGTTATTGCATCATTTACAGAGAGTGGTCTAACAATCTTATGCAAGAATTCATTATGCTTTAGTTTCAATCTTCCGTATATATATCTCAAAGAATCAGTTAATTAATTCACCCATAGGTAGAAGTTTTCTTTAAATTTAAGAATGTTAACCACTCCTTTTCCATCACTTCTCCCTCTTCTTCTTTAGCAAAGAATGCAGTTTATACACATGACTTAGTACATATATCACTTAACCATCAGTCAGTTCAATTTCAATACAAGATATTATATTAATTCAATACTAAATAGGTGATTCTATAGTCACTGATTCATATTGGGAATTCTAACGTTTATAGTACAACCATCTATTTCCTAATCCATCTCTCATTCACCATCATGCAGGAATAGTCTGATTCTATTACAAATACAAGCGTATTTAATCCAGTTTTACTTGCTTCTAAAGTGTTACAGCTCGTCTTGCCTTGTTAAGGAGTTCTTTTCATCTAAATTGTCTTTGATACACATGTTTATTCGAATTATCAGCATCCAAAATGTTAGAATTACCAATAAATTACAGCAAAGGATATACTTGCCTACTAATATTAAGTCATCAACTCTGCTTAACATACACACACAAGGGACGGTTTTATTCTATTCATCGCCAACCATGTCTTCTTTCTATCCTAATAACTCAAAATTCTGATGTATTAAAGGAACTACAATTCTCACGTAACATCTTTCCTCAATCAGATTCAGGTTGTCACTTTAAGCTTCTAAACAACTTCTCTCATCTACCTAATCATCCGCTACCAAACCATGCCAGACAAGTGTTCCATTTTCTTTTGTTATCTGTTTTAAAGCTACTTAGAAGACTATATGCATATATGCATCATTCTGGCACCGCCCAACCATTCCATATAAAGTCTATGGCGGTAAGTTTTGTCCTTATCCCCTCTTTGATTTGTTCTTTCCATGACACACATAACACTTTTTTTTTATTCCAATCAACCTAATTACACATTATTTAAACAATATGGTAAATACTCATTGGTTTTAAAATCAATTTCACATCCGATGGAATATAATTATTTATATACGAGTTTACTTTTAAATTCAGTGCAATAATGTCTAATGATGCAAATAACCACCGCCCCTTGACTTAAGCTGCTCTTCCCCTCCATTCAATTCAAGATTTTGTGCCATATTACCTGCTAAAGAGTAACATCAGCATGCATGCATAAATACCTTTGGTTTTAAGGAAGATCAATAAGGCATTTGGCTGCCAAATTATATTGTACATTCGGCCAAAATCCTGCTGGAATTGATCTCCTTCCATAACAATTTCCTTACATCTGGTGTGCCCCTCACAAGCTGAACAATATGCAATCCTATACTATACAATGGTACTATAAGAAACAACCCAACCGCATGGTTAAACTTTCAAATTGTATGCACATTTCTTATGGGATTTAACATAGATCTTATGTGCAATGCAACAATTTGTTAAATTCATTCTCCTCTAAGTTTAGTTTCTAGGGAAACCATTTTTTTAGTATAAAAACTAAGTATAATTAAGTTACTTTTTAAACTACAATCCACATATTTTCTGATATTGTTTGTCCTTACAATTATCATAACATATAGCAGTCACAAGTTCCCTGTGTAGAATTCACTCATATTTTAGGGTGTATGATCAATATGGCTTCCCCTCTTTGATGCAATAATTACATGATTCCTGGCCAAGATACATTCATGTATTTCCATAGTATTAGGTTGTTTCATACACAAGGTTATTCCAATACAATTTACTTATGCTAGCACATATAATCTAGCACCGCATAACAGCCTTAACATACATGATAACATACATAAAGTTTATGGTGCAAGACCAACATGGCCACTTGTGTTTATGCACAAATTTTAAACAACTAACATCTAAGTGTTTTCTTTACATTTTACATTACACTTTCACACTCATAAAACATCTTACTCTTGAACCCTTGATGGTGTTAGTACTTTGGATTTATTCTTTGCTTTTGATCTTGAAGGTTAAGGTACTAGTTTTCATCACTTCTGATCATGTGCGCTTCTTCATCATTTAGACCCTTGAGTAGGGAGATGCTAGACATACCTTTATTTGAGAGGATCTTAAACTTGTAAGCTAGACTTAACTAATGTAGTTCCCTTAGGTTTACCTTTGATTACTTGTGTTGTGATGGCATTCATCATACCTTTCCCATAATCAAAGCAAACTAACTTAATTAAAACTTAGCCCAATGATATTCTAGCCCATTGATTGTTCAAAGCTTGGACCTTAGACTAATGCCTAGCTATTTTACTAAAGTATGCAATTATATATTCCTAAGGTGAAATTATAAGCTTGTGTTAGAGGGCAAGTTTAAACCATAACATGAAGGAACATAAGCTAGAATGTTTATGATGCTCAAGATATAATATTATAGTCTGATTTAGTTATTCAAAAAGGAAAAATTCCTATATAATTTAGTAATTTTAAATGCCTACATGTTGAATTAAACATGTGTAATAACCTAGTCTACTCTTATAATGATGAGGAATACCTAAACATGTTTGATTAGGAGCATTCAAGGATGATATACTAAGAGATATCAAGGACATTTTTTGTATAAAGCCGCACTGTATCTTATCCAAGGTAATAAGTGTCAAGAATCTAGTATGTTATTCATAACCTATCCAAGTTAATGGAATCATCGATATGGACTATACCTTATGTCTATCCAATCAAGGAATCATTAAAGGTCTAGAGTATAAAGCAACAAGTGGTGAAGGCACACTTGCTTTCCCGAGGAGTCCAAGGTACTCACTCACCCACAATCATTAGTTAATTAGTGATAAATGTACATGTTATACAATATAACTAACCTAAATAAGATATGAAAATTGATATGAAACTCTAAGATTTCAATGCCACCACTTTTTCATCGGAGGACCCTAATGGAGATGCCACTACAAGTAGGGCTTTGGCTATGACCTAGAGTAAGGCTTGTGATAGATAGCACTAAGAGCTTGCTTGGAGCGAAAGGGCAGTCTTTCTAAGGAGCTTCCTCGAGGAATAATACATACCCACTAAGGGTCGCAAGATGGAGTTACCATCAAATGGTTTCAAATTTGGTTCAATCGACCTATAATATGAATGCTAAGTTAAACCCACCAAAGATGGGTTTGGATGGTGAAGATCTATTCTTTTAGAGTTTCAAATTCAATTTTACAATATTAATTAGGCTAATTGACCTAAGCAAGCATATGAGCATTCATGAGCATGAATAAAGAATACAATAAAACATAACAACAATCATGACAGATAATCATAAGAAATGTGATATAGTAATAATCATGATAGATATGACATCATATAATAATGGTAGAAATGGCATGGTATAATCATGGTAAATATGGCATGACATAATCATGGTAGATATAACATCATGTAAATCATGATAAAAGTAAACATAACAATAAAAATTAGAAATAATGGCCTATAGAAAGGGATCAAGAGAGATAAAGGATACGTAATGAATATAGTTAAACATACATGCTAAACGGGGAATAGAGGCCTATCAAATACAAATACAAGTCATTAAGCAATAACTCCAGCACTTCACATGAGAAATAGGAAAGGTGGCCTTGGGTAGCACAAAACAATAATGCATGAATGGGTAAATAAAATAAATAATCAATGTTAGGCAACAAAGAAAATGTGGAGACATGATTGATCAATCTGATGCTATATGAAAGCATGAATCAAGGATCAAGATCTATAGAATATTTTGGCAACATTCATGAAAAATAATAATTAATATGAGTTGGATCATGAAAATGCAAGGGAATTTCCAAGTCAATTCCAATCATCAAAATAGCATAGAAATCAAATTAAATCACATTTAATTTAGAAAATAAATTTTTAAAAAACAAATCTTACAAAGAAAATTGATCATAGAAATAAATTAGGAGATTGTAAGATTATATAGCATCACTTAGAAATAAGTCAACATCCAATTAAGTCTAACCATGTCAAGAGACAAGTAAATCATAATTAAAATGACAGTTAATTGAGAAATCTAGCAAAATTAATTGATTTAATGACAAAATCAATGAAACTTTATCATGAAGAATGAAATGAGAAGATCTAATATCATTTAGCATAAATTAGAGGTAATTCAAGCATCCAATTGAACTCTAATCACATCAAATCAAATTAAAATGGCTTTTAACCTAAAAATTAATTTTGAAGCCAAAATTAATAGAATTATTTAAATATAATAAATTTAGATCATTTAGGTTACTCTACAACCTCAAATGCTACTAAAAACTTTGATTTGGATCAAAGAACAAGTGGAAAATGATTGAAAATCATGAAAATAATGCAAAATAAGTTGTAATGTATGTAGTACATTAGGCATTGTTAATAATATGTGAGACAATGTGTGCAACATGTTATGAAATATGATAATGTGTGCAACATGTTATGTGATGTGCATATCATAAAATGTGATGTGTGTTGCACATCACGAACAGAAGAAGAAGGCAAAAATCACAAATGAAGTCCAAAGAAAATTAAGGTTTAAGACTACCATAAATCATATCCGATTGTAGAATGATCAAAATGCTAATGTTGCATTCTAAATCAAACCAAAACAAAGTTAGAATTAGTAATTCATCATAAACCCCATAAAAACATAAGAAAAGAAGAAGGAAAATTGCATGCCAAGACTTACCAAAGCAAAACAAGCTTGATTCTTTTTAATCTCATAATTAGTAGAGGATTTACTGAATTAATTAGTCTTTAATTACCTAATTAAGTATTAATTACATGATTAATTAAGGTGGTTTACTTTTAATAGAGTTTACGCAAAATTTTTAATTTTGGACCTTTTTCCATTAAATACCAGGGTTATATTTATGAGGTAAATGTGGGAATTACCAAAAATAGGAAAAAAAAACATAGGATTCTAGAATATCTAACATAGCGTGCACAACACAACCATGTTATGCAATTATGCTTAATGTGCTCTACATGTTAGGAAAACACTTAGCATGCACCCCTCATTGTTCATGCCTCATAACATGTGCCATATGTTAGTTTGAATTTAAATGTATTAAAATGGCATGGATTTATATGGCATACATTAGATTTTGTTGGGAGATAAGCATTTCAAGCATGCATTTCACCTAACATGCATAACATGTTATAGAATATGCTCTACACATCATGAAAATGATATAACATGCTCCACCTTCCATGAACCAAATGTAACATGCTCTACATGTCAAACACACTCACGGGAGTCCATAAGGCATGCATGCAAACCAGGATTAATAATAGGGACTTGTATTAAGCCGTATCTAAGAAACCTAAAAATGTAATATGCGAGTGAAAATTCAAGGTCAGCAAAAGATTACTATATGAATAATGATATAAACCCCTACAATTAATCTGGAGTAATCAACCTTTTATTAATATATAGATACCTTCATTTACTTTATATTATACCCAATCTTCAAGCTATAAATAACTCTTTTAGAGGAATAGAGCATAAAAGTCAAAGCATAGCAATCCATAGTTAAAATAACATTGATATTCAAGTCTAAGGATATTTACACTATTGATATTAATGAGATATAATTTTAAAAAATATTGATCAAATATCCATATGAAATTTCATTGGTAGGGTCTTAAATGTTTATTGTAGACATCTCATATCATAATGAATGAGAATCACCCTTAAAAGAAATAGAACATGTGTTAATCTACTTGCATTAATAATATCCAATCTCATTATTACTATGATTAGATACTTTAGATACCAAATTTCATATAACAAGAATCTCATATCATTAACCTTTTATGACTTCCTTTTTACTGTTCCAATATCTTGAATTTCATAATTTAGTTTAATACTCCAAGGAAAATAAATATAAAGAAAATATTACACTAAATAATAAATGATACCTATATGTTAATAAATGTTTAGTATAAATTTACACGATATTCTAAAGTACATGCTAATAAACTCCCACTTTGGCTAGAGCTAATCATATATAAAATTCAATCTTATTGAAGTTACATGTTTATCATGTTTATCGTGTCAAAGCTTTAATGAAAGAATCTACCATGCTCTAGTTTGTATGAACTTTATGAACCTCTACTTTACCTCTACCAATAACCTTTTTAATCAAAAGTTATCTCTTAAGTACATATTTTGATTTTTGATGAGATTTTAGCTCATTAGCGTGTGTTATAACTTGATTATTATCACATAATAGAGGAATATGTTTAACATTGCACGAGACCACTCTAAGTTCATGAATGAACTTCCTAATGCAAACTCCCTCCTCTATTACATCCAATGTTGCATGTACTCTACCTATATTATTAAGTTTATTATAGTTTCTTTTTTAAAAGTCTTCAAAAAAATAGCACCACCATTCATCATGAACACATAATCTAATTATGATTTATAATCATCCTTATCAGATTAAAAGTTGGCATCAATATACTTGCTTATTTATAAATTATTCTCTCCATGAGAACATATCATTAGTCCTTTTCAAGTACTTAAGGATATTCTTAATAATCACCTAATGTTCATCTCCATAATTGGATTGAAATTTACTCATGACACTCAAAGAGAATGATACATCAGGCCTATTACATTACATAACATATATGATAGATCTAATTATTGATGCATATGCAATCTTATTCATGGATTCTTTCTCTTTTGTCTCTTAAGACATTAAGCCTTAAAAAGGATATTTTCCAAGTACTATAGGAATAAAACCCTTCCTTGAAAGATCTATATTAAACCTCTTTAGCACTTTATCTATGTATATAGATTATGATAGACCAATTTGCATACTTGATTTATCTCTATAAATCCTTATACCTAAGATATAAATGACTTCTCCTAGGTCGTTCATAGAAAACTATTTGGATAACCAAACCTTAATACTCTATAAGACTCAGATGTTTCTTATAAGTAATATATCATCTATATATAATACAAGGAAAGTGACTACATTCCCATTATTCTTCTTATAAATACATTACTCATCAAAATTTTGAATAAAACTAAACTCTTTGATTGGTTCATTAAAAAATATGTTCTAGCTCCTTGATGGATCTTTGAAGCTTGTACATGTTATTGTTATCACTAAATAAGAAATCATGTTGTGTCATTTACACATCCTCAAGCATATTTCCATTAATTAAAGGTACCTTTACATCTATTTGCTAAATCTCATAATCATAATGTGAAGTAATAGTAATTAAGATCCTAATGGATTTAAGCATAGTTATAGGTGAAATGGTTTTGACATAATCAATTCCTTTCTTTTGATAATAATCCTTTGCAACTAAGCATACCTTACAGGCAACAATATTACCATCAATCTCTATCCTATTTTGAAGATTCGTTTACACCTAATGGGTTTAATACTTTCAAGTAGATTAATCAAAGTCCATACTTGGTTTTCTAACATAAAATCCATTTTAGGCCACATGGTCTTTAACCATAAGTCACATTTTAAACTTTATATAACATCCTAATCATTTATAGGCTCATCATTCTTAACTAAATAAAACTTTGTTATTCTCATGAATAAGGAACCCATAACTCGCAGGTACATGTCTTACTCTAATTAAATAGCTAAGAGGTTATGTTTCCACAAATTATGTTCCTACATCATCATGTAAAGCATCAATATGATCTATCGATTAATATGCTTCATCTTATGGTTGTTGAACTTTATTAAGTTCAAATTTACTCATATTCTCTTCTTTTAAAATAAACTCTTTTTTTTATGATGGTAACATGATTTCAAAAAAACACCTTTTGGTATAAAGGATGGTAAAAACAATATCTTATGGTTTCCTTAGGATATCATATGAAATAACATTTATCAGACTTAGCCTCAAGCTTATCTAACAATCTCAACTTCACATAACTAGGATAATTTCATACCTTCATAAAATAAATCATAGGTTTCGTATTAAATCACATATTATATAGAGTAACATCAACTGATTTAGATAAAACTTTATTAAAAGCATGAATAGTAATCTCGAGTGCATAACTATAAAATGACTTGGAAAACTTTACAAGGCTTAATATGGATTGAACCATATCTAATAAAGTTTGATGCCTACTTTTAAATACATTATTATGTTATGGTGTATAAGAAGGAGTTGATTGAGATAAAATCCTATTAACTTTTAGGAAATCTTGAAAATCTTGGCTTGGAATTCACAACCTCAATTTGAACAAAGGGTTTTAATGCTTTTCCAAGTTGTTTCTCTACTTTATTTCTAAATTCTTTTAACTTTTCAAAGGCTTTAATATCTAGAATAAACATTCATATCTAGAATAATCATCGATGATTGTAATGAAGCAATTATGTCCACCTTTAGAATTTATAGACATAAGACCATAGACATTTATATGTATGAGTTCTAATGTTACCTTAGCTCTTTCACCTTTTC
This sequence comes from Dalechampia spathulata, assembly GCA_948192965.1. NCBI lineage: Eukaryota > Viridiplantae > Streptophyta > Magnoliopsida > Malpighiales > Euphorbiaceae > Dalechampia > Dalechampia spathulata. The sequence continues at coordinate 12,794 of CANYBF010689380.1, forward strand.
CAATAAAAAGTGATTTTATCATCTTGCCTAATAAATAAGGTTCACGTGTCTCATATAATTAATTATAAAATAACCCAAAGTTACAAACTTTATGTAATTTAGACATGCGAGTATTGTTTATGTGGCCAAGCTGATAATGCCATAAGCATAGTGGATTATGATTATGAATCTTTATTTTCTTAGTTCGTATATTGCATATGAGGTTAGAATTATCCAATATGTAAATGTCATTAATAATGTTTACAAAAAAGTAAAATACTACCCTTAAAAATTGAACCATTAATATTAATAACAAGTTCAAAACCTTGTTCAACAAGACAAGATATTAAAATTATATTATGATAAATATTTGTAATAAAATAATAATTATTTAGTTTTTATACAAGCCTTAAAGCCAATTTTAAAACATAATTTTCTACAGCTAATTTAACAACTATTACTCCATTTGCTACTCGAATATCTATCCTTCCTTTATTCAGCTTTTGTTTGTTATTTAATCCTTGTGTATCACAACATATATGAGATTGACATCAAATATCTAATACCTAACTATTATTATTATAAACAACACTTGAATTACCATCCTTCTTCACAAGCTCAGTATGCTCCTTATAGTTCATCTTCCAATGATCATCTTTGCTATAGTAGAAGCAAGTACCATTAGGGTTCTTCTCAGTAGCCTTTTTCTTGCTCACACCACACTCAGGCTTAAGAGTTAGCTTCTTACCCTTCTTTTGCATTATTCCCTTCTTCTTTGAAGGCTTAGAAGGGCTCATTACCATTACAACCTTAAAACTCTTCTTATTGGCCTTTTAAGCATACTTTAATAGCCTAATCCACTTAGGTATGGTAGTCTCAATATTATTCATCTAATAATCAAGTGTAAATTACACATAACTATCAAGCAATAATTGTAGAATAAGATCTATTACTAACTCAAAATTAAGCTCAAAACTAAGAGATCACAATCTTTAATTATAATCTTGCATCTTTATTCGATGTTGGATAACAAATGCACCCTCAACCATTCAACACTTGAATAATGCCTTTGAGAGATCATATCCTTTAGTTTGAGCCTTTTCCTTAAAAAGCTCTATGAGATACATAGACATTGTGTAAGAATCTGTAGTCTTACATTACTTCTAAAGATCTTTCTCCATAACACCTAACATGATGCTATTGACTATATATGTAACCTCCTCTTTATATTTTATAAGTAGCTTTAACTACTTTGAAGGCATTAGTTATAGGCCTATGTAGGAAACCATCATCCAATACATGAACTATTCTTTCACCTTTAATAATAATTCTTACTTAAGAAATCCAATCAATGTAGTTGGATCCATTTACTTTGTGATTCAAAATATTAATTAAATAAAATTTTCTAGCCATTTATAAATTTAGAGAAAATGAAAAATGGTTTTTTAATTTTGAAAACATCATATGTTTAAAAAAAACTTAAATGGGTCTTTAATTTACTTTATTTAACTCCCATGATTTTCTTTTAAATTAATAGCCATTAACTATTTTCTAGGAAAGCCATGCTTCACTTTCCTTAGTGGGTTAGTTTCCAATAACCATTAAATTTCAATATTGGATATGCCCAACAAACTATCACTTAATGTTAACTGCAAACATCTCATGTCAATCATATGGACATATGACTACTAAATCATTAAATCATCAACTCTTGATGTTCATGTTATCCCATAACATGATTCCTCTTTTCTGGCTTTGAATATGCCCAATAAATAAATGATTTTATTTTGAATTCAACCTATTTTAAAAACTTGGATATGTTCCATGTCAGTAGGCTTTAGTATGTTTAACAACCTAACATGAAATGAAGCTTTCCACCCATATTAATAAAATATGGCCTTAGATTTAAGATTCCTTTGAGGGATTTCTTTATCTTATGAGATTAAATCATACAAGGAGGGTGTGTGTACTTTAGTAGACCATGTATGATCCTAGCTCATGCATGCATAGGCATGTTCATGCATCATATACATTCCATACATAAATAATTTATATATCATGATGATTATGGACTTTTTATCTACTTAGGTCATACCTAGGTATATGCATGAGTTAAAACCGCAAAAATGAATTATAAACCAATTGTACTATTATAATTACTTCTTGGATTGCTCCTTCTTTTTGTAATTATTTGCTCTTTTTAAGCTCATTTTTCTGCTTCTTCATCTTATGTAATCTAATTACATATATTTAAATAAGAAAAGTTATATTTAGGGAGAATAGATGAGAAAATAAGTATAAAAAGATTTAAAAGAGAAAGGCAAGACATAGACTTTATTTACCAAAAATTGCATAAATTGTACACATGTTCAATCACATTGGGCTTGGCCCACAATCACCATCATGCCTTTTATCCATCCATACATTCATAATGTATAAAATGAATCTATTTTGGTTTTTGAAAATTTATGAGTTTTATCATATAACAAACACTTTGTTTTAGTTTGCTTGCTTAGCGTGAAAAAGGTATTGTATATCATGTCACGCCTTTCTGCGACGTGACATGCTCCTCTAGAATAGTTAACAATTTCCAATAAATGGAAACCACTAATTACTCTACAAGGGATACGTGAAATATTTTTTTTTTGTTATTCTAAGTCTTGCGGAAGTATTTGTTCCCAATTACATTCTTACATTTACTACCTTTATTATTACTTAAAATTTCTTAATTACTTAATTAGAACTTTGAACTCTACCAAGTCTTTATCTTCGAAGAGACCTCTGCTGAATTGGTGCTTTAAGAATCCGTGCTTGCCATCATCTCTTAACCTGCATCCATCAAATGATGAACGCTAAGTACATCACTCAGTGGTACTTTATATAGAACATACTAAATACAATCATTTGTATTATATAAAAGACAGGTCATTTAAACCATAACATTATTCCAATAGCACTAGTATAAAAACATTTAGAATTTTTACTTCTAGATATCACCATTATATATATCACTATTTATTTGATTCTATATCATATTTGGATCATTCTTCACTTAATGTCATTCTGTGTCTAGTTTATTTCTGTATATATACGTATCGTCTATTCATCCTTGGATTTATTATTCTTTTTGAATTATTTCTAAGTAATGTAATCATATGTCATGTATATTAATCAAATATAGTTACACACGTAATATCATTTTATTATCGTAACATGTCTATAATATGTTCATAACTAATATAAATAATTCCATAACATTTCAGGATTTTATAAAATCATGTAATTCTAAAATGCCCTTTTTTTTATTATATTTCCTTAAATTTATAAATCATAATATAATTAATCATATTAAATATGTTATCTATCGACATTTAACATGAATGACATCAAGAATATTTTCATATAATCCTCGTGTTATCACCATTTAGAAATATAAACTCTTTTAACCGTTTTCTATAGCTTCTACTAATAACCATGTCTAACATATTAGAATTATCTATAATTAATTACAAATGTGTCTATAATATAATCCAACATAACATAGAATAAATTCATTATTCATTAAAATACTCATCTAATCACAATTATAGTGGATATCCTATTCAAAATATATTTATTTTTACTCTCGAGCATAAGCTCCATTCACTGTATATAATTCATTATAAGTAATACAATGTAATATTTACTATGAATTCCAATTTTCCATTTTCCATTGTTTATTTCTTGTATCAACTCATCTCATCAGTATTATGGAAATGCGAGCATATTCAACATTCTTCATTCCATAAAGAAACTATCATATTTCTGCATCCTTTATTTATGTGCACTCGTAGTGCTATCATATTTCTTTTAATTAACTTTCATGATATATGAATGATAATGTGTGATTTTGAGAATGCATTCATGTTATGCAACCTCCTTATTATTTTCTTGAATCATTTTATTTCATTGCCCTCTTTCATACTGGGCCATTTTATAAGCACGCATGGTATTGGGTCTTACATTCATTTCATAACAATACAGTGGTTCAACATACTGGAACCCTTTTTCTATTCATTTCATATCATTTTCCTTTCCATTCATTTCCCGTAGAAATTCATTTCATAATGCCCGAGTACCCTTTTCATTTATTATTTCCTTTCATTCATTCATTTTCCTCTTTCCTTATTTCTCCATGA
>CANYBF010689434.1:0-22574 GCA_948192965.1 Dalechampia spathulata
CTCTCGAAACTGGCATGTCCAAGCCTTCTATGCCACAACCATGAATCTTCACTTACAAAGACAAGACACTTCACATTTTGGTTAGGAATAGAATCTAAATCAATCATGCAAATGTTTTCTATTCTTTCTCCTTGAAAGACTAACTTATTATCACTAATCCTATGCACAAAACAACCTTTAGGATCAAACACCACTTTAAAACCATTATCACACAATTAACTAATATTAAGCAAGTTGTGAATTAATCTATCAACTAACAAAACTTTATTAAGGGAAAAGTTGGAATTCCTACCGACCTTACCAATTCCAACAATTTTACCTATACCATTGTCTCTAAAGGTGACATCTCCTCCAGAATATTCTTTAAGGTTGAAGAAGAGACTTGCATTCCAAGTCATATGCCTTAAGCATCCACTATCAAGGTACCATTTATTTTCATCAACCTTGGATCTCAAGCATATGTGTCAAAATAAATATATTTACTTCTTCTTAGGTACCCAAATGTATTTAGGTCCTTAGGGGTTAGAAGCATCTATATTATCATTCCAATGCATCTTTCTAATAAAACATCTATTGGTAGCATGCCCCTTTTTATTACAATAATGACATACAACATTTCTAAACCTAGAATGATTATGCACATATTTCTTTTTAGATGCATGCGAATGATTGTGATTATGTGAACAAGAGCATGAATAATGGTGCACTTTATTAGCATGCCTATGTGCTTTATGAGTCTTAGGATAAACATGTTTCTTTTTCAAATCATTTGGATTTTGTTGTGAGGTAGAAGCTTTGACAAAAACGGTTCCCTTAGAGGTGTAAGATGAGTTTTGATTGAATCCAAGACCCCCTTTATTACCGCTAAGTTTTTGGTGTTTTAAAATAATATCTATTTTAACATCATCTTGTTCAAATCTAGGTAAATTGTCTTTTAATAAATCCTTTTCCTTTGAAAGCTTAACATTTTCATCTTTCAAAATCTTGTTTTCCTTTTCAAGACTCTCAAGTTTTGTTTTATAAGAATCAAATTCATTTTGTAAAACATTTTTATCATTAATTGTGCATGCATGCTTATTCTTAAGTGATTTGTACTTCTTAATCAAAAGATCATATTTTTCCAATAATGCTTCTAATGCACTACAATCATCATCATCATTAAGCTCATCATTACTATAATAGGATCAAGATGATGTAGTTACCTCATTCTTTTCCTCATCATTTAGGAATGCCATGAAGCATAGATTGGTTGCTCCTTCATCATCGGACATCTCCTCATTTGAATCAGTGTCATCATCCCATGTAGCCTTTAACGCCTTCTTTTTGAAAGGCTTGGATGGTTTGTTGAGGAGAGGACATTCATTCCTCATGTGTTCTGGTTTGTTGCATTCATAGCAAATAGTTTGATTCCTCCTCGGATTGTCTCTTTGATTGTAGTCCCTTCTTTACTCGAATGACTTCTTGTCATCCCTTTCAAGCTTCTTCTTCTTCATAAGGAAGTTTTTGACACGTTTGGAGAGAAGAGTCATTTCATCTTTGATGTCCCTTTTGTTTGTAGAAGAGGTATCTTCTTCTTTTGTAGCTTTAAGTGTAATACCTCTTCTCTTGTCTTCCTCTACCCCTTGCTTAAGGGTAATCTCATGTGTGAGAAGCTTCCCAAGAAGCACATTAGTTGATAGCACGCCCAAATCATTTGCTCCTTCAATTGATGTCACCTGAGCCTCTCAATCCTTCTTTGATAGCACCCACAAGATTTTGTTATTGATATCCTCCTTTTGGTACATCTTGCCTAACTTCATCAATTCATTTGTGATCATCATAAGTTGATTATACATTTCGGAAAGTGACTTATTTGCCTTCATTTTGAACAACTCATATTCATATGTTAGCAATTGAATCTTCTTGTTTCGAACTTGATTAGTTCCTTCATGCTGAGTCTCCAAAGTAGTCCACACTTGCTTTACCGTGACACAATGTGATACTCTACCAAATTCTTCACGACTTATGGCACAATATAGTATGTTCATTGCCTTTTTGTTCCAGAAGTTTGCATTCAATTCTTCTGTTGTCCAATCGTCCCTATCCTTAAGAGAGACAATGTTGCTCTGTAAAATGTAGTTGTTAGAATTGAAAGATATGAAAATTTTTTGTGAAAACTAGCCGTTTGAAAGACTTAAAAGTCTTTCCAATAAGTCGTGTACGGCCGTACAATTTTTGTATGCCCGTACGAATTCAAATCTAACCATTGGAAAAAGAGAGGGAAATGTAATACGGTCGCACCATCACTTGATACGTCCGTACCAAACCAAGTTTCCTGACAAACATTTTTCCTGCGAGCTCGCGTACGGCCGTACCACCAATGGTACATCCGTACCAAAACATGTTTACTGACAAATAATTTTCCTGCGAGCTCGCGTACGACCGTATCACCTAATGGTACACCTACATCAAGCTCAATAAAATAGTACTAACTAGGTACAGTTAGCCGTATAATCGTACCACTCAACCAAGCTACTTGGTACGTCCGTATTAATATGAAAATACTATTGAAAAATTACAAATAACTTAAATTCACTCACACGTGATTCAAACTTCAAAACCTAACGTCTAACAACTCTAGTATAAAGAAAATGAAATTTTAATAATTTTTTAATTTTTAATATATTTAATATAAAATTCAAAAATATTTTATATAAATTTAATCAAAATATAAAATTATTTTATAAATCAAATAACTTTTATAAAATGTATCAGAGGCGGTAGAAACACGCTAGAACCTTCTGCGTGAAAAATAAAAACCCTAGAAAGAAGTGATGACACATTAAATTATATCTGAATCCCCGATTTACCCTTCTTGTTCCTCTTCAACAGTGGAGGTTCTGCTTTCTAGCTGTTTCCACGCCACACGAATCAGTCACTGGCTAAGTAATTCATCGCTTCATCCAATTAGGAAAAAATGGCAGACGATTTTGCCTTAGATTTGGAGGAGCTTAAGCAGCTGCAAACCATTGCCAAAAGGCCAAGGGTTCTCTCCCTTATCTCATCTGAGATAACCAACTTGGAGAAGGTCACTTTTTTCTGTTTTTTCTGAAAATGAAAGATTGTTTCTTTTAGTTTTTCATGCAGCATTCGATTCTTATACATGCCTGGAATCATCACTTGCCTGTAATTTTTTGTTTAGTGTGTCGCTTTTATGAAAATAACCTAACAATAGTACGATGGCCGTATTATGGGTTAATCTTGTTTTTATTATGGTTATAAGTACATTGATTAGTGTTTAAGTGTTATTGATTATAGTGATTTATGAGCTAATCAATTTAGTTTTGGTATTCAATTGAAAAAAAATAAATAAACTTGTCACGAATAGTTGATTTGTTCATAGTCCTACGTAATTTGGTTCGCCTAAATTTCTTGTTTCAAGGATGTCTGTGTTAGCATTCACAGTTACGAATTACAGCCTTTTAGTTTGTTTCAGGTCTTTTGTTAATGTTAATGTTGTAATTAATTGCCGTAACTAGACATTCTTTGGCTTATTTCAATTTCACAAACGATCATGCCCCTTTGCTGCTGATGTCTTCGCTTCTGCAAGCTGTTGTTGTTTTTCTTTCCAACTAGCTTAGGCCTTGTCGGGATCAATTCGTTTGAGGAGTTCAGTTCATTTGCAAATTCATGTATGGATGAATTCTCATTGTCATTTCTACAGAAAAACATTAGAATTCATTTAAACCAATGGCATTTGCTTAAGATTTACAAATAAATTCTGCAAAGTTTAACGTTACCTTGGTCTAAGGTCGATGCTAGTGTCTGTTCTTGTAGTTGCGGAATCTAGTGAGTAACTGCGAGTTGATTTGGTATTTTTAATTTTCAGTTGTTGTCAAAGCAACCTGTTTCTGCACCTGTTTCGACTCCAGCTCCTGAAGCAACCACCAAGTTGCCTTCTACATCCACACGGAGTTATGTAACTCTCGGATCGTTCAGTTGGGATCAGGATAATGACAAAGTCAAGGTAATAGATTATTTCTCAAGCACAAATATATCATTGTAGAATGTTCGACAATGCTGTTTACATAGTTATGAATTTTGTCCCGGTTGTTGCTGTCTGCAGTTGTATGTCTCTCTAGAGGGCGTTGAACAGGGAAAAATCGAGGCAGACTTCAAGCCAATGTCATGTGACATCAAATTCAACGATGTTCAAGGAAAGAACTATCGATGTGCAATACCGAAATTGAACAAGGGGATCGTACCAGAGAAATGCAAAGTGGTAGTTAAGCCTAAAAGGGTAATCATCACTTTAATGAAAGCATCGAAGGGGAACTGGCTAGACTTGCATTTCAAAGACGACAAGGTAACGCCAACAAAAATAAAACAAAGAAACAGATTGATGGCTTTTGTTATAAACTTTCTGCTGACTAGATACGTTTACTTTTGTTATGTTGACAGCTGAGCCCAAATCTGGATAAGGAGAAAGATCCCATGGCTGGAATTATGGATCTAATGAAGGTAATGCATTCATTGATTCTTAATACTTGATTCTTGTTAGCTGAAGCTGTGCATCTGCTATATGTACGTATGCATGTACTGAACGAAGGCTTATGCATGTTTATAAACAGAACATGTACGAGGAAGGAGATGATGACATGAAAAGGACAATCGCAAAAGCATGGAGTGATGCCAGGTCAGGCAAAACAGACGATCCATTGAAGGGATATCGTTGAGCCAATCAATTGAAACTGTTTGTTCTCCGTTGCCAATAGTGATGAGGGCTCCTTTACGTTTATAGAAAGGTAGCCTCTTTTTTGCTATGTTTTCTTCTACCGGATGGTTTTCGTTTTCTTGATTATATATTCCGTCGGTTTCTTAAAATTTATAGTTCGTAGTAAATTTATGACCAATCCTTTCTACATTAATTTTTTTTATTCTGCACATTAATTAATGCATGGCTTTATTTGGATCAGAAACCAGTTTCCAGTTTTTTTTTTGTTCTTTAACTAAAATTTTATTTGAAAATGTTATTATAAAAATAATCGGGGGAAATTTGAAAAAGATTGTTTAAATTTTGTTCACCCTAAACAAACAGTAATTTGAATAAAATGCAAAAGAGGGAGTGCTACCTTGTTTGTAAGAATATTCAATAACATTATTGTTTATAAATAAAATGGATATATATGAAATCAAAACCACTCAATGGTCAAAATTGCAAAGGGTACAAGGAATGGTGAAGTCGTCTCGGGAAAAATAAAATAAGTGCTATGCAAATTAAAGCTCGAGATTAGTTGTGGAAAAGACGTAAAGTTGATAAAAATGGGGGACTTGAGGGTCTCCTTTCGAGGACCAATTTTGACATTTATGTTGCCATTACTTAATATTGGCATCTTAACATGAAAGAGTAAGTAATGGCATCTTAACATGAAAGAGTCTGCAAGGAGGAAACGCAATATATGATATGACTAAATTACCATATGCATTAAAAGAAAGAAAACGACCAAAAACACAGAATTTGATTGTTAAATCTCGATACCCTCTTCCATTAACATGCAATCAAAGTTGTGTCACCACCCAATGATTAGTAAATCTTTCAATGAACAGTTCTGGTCAAAAAATGCTTTGAATGAAGGAGCTAATCAGAGGCTAAACCCAATGCATGAGCAGGCTTTAATAACTAACCCGTCTAGATTCGTAACTGACAAATAAACATCATTTTTCTCTTGACAACATGAAAACATGACAATGATAGTTACGAATGAATCCAATTGGTCTGCCTTCATTGGAGTACTTGGCTACCATAATCCGAATTGAACTTCTCGTAACGGTGGGCTTGGAGATGAGCGGATGGCCTTGTGTTCTTTAGAGCTGTCTCGATATCCTCCGGTGTGATTGGCCCAACTTTTGGTAGTTCTGCAGGGTAATTCAAGAATGAAATGATTACACTGCAGATGGACATGGTGCAAGTAGAAAGAAGATTTTTGAACTTGTACATGTAAAGTAAAGACGAATCAGTCTCTGAACGAATATACCCTACAGTGCATGCGCATTTTAATGAATCAATTTCCCCCCTTCTTCATGTTCTCCATTTTAGCAGTAGACAAATAAGCGACCAATTGTATAACTTGTCTCCATGTATATGCAATTGCTTTTTTTTTTTTACTTCATTAAAACTTTCGATATGGATTCAAGAAAAGGCTTACCATCCTCGGGAACTATTTCCTGTCTGTCTTCAAGAAGAACCATCAACCGTCTTAGTGGTTGCATAGCTGCTTCTTTGCATAGCAATCGAATATCTGAACCTGAGTAACCTTCTGTCTGGTTTACCAATACATCATAGGGAAGCTGATCCCCATCAGGATGTGATGGAAGGAGTTCTTCATACATGGCTTTTCTTGCTTCTGGTTCCGGAAGGGGAACAAGGATCTTAAATTTTAAGTAAAGGACAACTATTGAACTACCAAGGATTTCAAACTTTTTGCCGAATAGAAACCCAATTGTATTACTAAACCACCAGGAAAGTCGCAAGACTAGCTCATCGAGGAAGTGCCATTCAGCAAATAACAAACGAAATGAATGATGATGAGAACAAACAAGCAGCAAAAGGTCAGCAGACTTATAGCCAAGTCTAACTTCGGTATAGAAACTCCATGAGCCAAACTCACTATAATGACAATAAATAGGGTTTGTGCAGATTTTGTATAAAACCAATTGACTTATGCAAAGAATCAATTTACTCCACTTATATACTGATTAAAGTCCTCACATCTTTTCATATGAGATTCTCTTTTTTCTTATCATAAAACTAGAAACTATGACCAACAAGCTTGAGCAAATCGAGTACAAGACCTCAACATTGTCCTAATTGTGCAAAGGTGCACATTGATAACTTCTTCAATCTCGAGAAAATGATCTGAGAACTAGTAATTATCAATTTAACTCCAAACTGACTGACTATATAAACCAGTTCAGGATTCTACTAATGCATGGGTGGCACCTGCCACTTTTTCTTTTTACATGAAGGATGATCAGTGTAAGCAGTTTCTACTAATTGTTATGATATCCTGTGAAGCAAGCAAAATAAGGTCCAAATCTGATAAGTTTAACTATCTTGTTTTCTTATGCTTAGAACAAAATATCAAAGGATACTCGCTTCTCCAGACGCCTAAGCATGGCTGCATCCAGCTCCCATGGGAGATTTGTTGCCGCTAAAACAAAAACAAGTTCTTCAGTCCGTGTCAACCCATCCATCTGCAATCTAATAGGAGTGATTAACTTTTAAGAAAATAGAACAAATCAGCCGCTAACAAATTAGCATATAGAGATCATCTCCAAAGTTTGAGATATATGACATGTAATGGGAATATTTGCAGGATCAATGATGTACAAAGTGCTGCTTCTAACTATGTTGATCAGGAAGGTAACCTCATAATATATGTAGCAGGTAGAATAACTAAAAGCATTCCTATCTTCTTCTTTTCTTGTCACCAACTGACTATATCATGAAATTCCAAAGAGTGCCAAGAGAAAAATATCTTGCAACAAGTCTAGGTAAATGCAAAATGATCCAAAGACTTCTTGGGGAGGGTGTCAGGAGAAGATTTAGCATAGCAATTTAGCAAAAGGATATATAATAATTTATGAGTGAAAATTATGGTTACACTTTGATCAAATATATAAATATAAAAAGGAGGAGCAACTCATGATGAAATCGTGGAAAAATGTACAGATACATTTAGTTGCTCTTATTGGTGCTAAATTGACATTATTTCAAAAGAGAATTTCAACCATCACTTGAAAGGTTCTTTCTAGAATATTTAAAGTCAGCCAACCTAGCAATCGTTTGGTTGATAAAGATCTCACAAAGCACGTGTAGAAAGGGAATACAAATCATATATATGCAAATATGCTGACAAGATCACAAAACAGGAAATAACTTAAAAGAAACAAACATCACCTGTATGAGCAGCTCTGTCTTCAAGCGCCGACTTGCTTCATGCTCACTGCGACCTTCACCTCTTTGACTGATAATTGCATCAATTTCATCAATAAAAATAGTAGATGGTGCATGGTGTCGTGCAAGCTCAAACAACACCTTTATTAACTTCTCTGAGTCGCCTGCAGTGGTTAAACACTAATATTAGATGCACTTCAGACTCCATGTGACAGGAATCGCCTTCTCAAAGGAAGAAAAAAGTGCACCTACAATTCACAAGTTTAGTCTAAGCATCAAAGAGACCTAGGATCTAAACAAATTAAAGACTGTTAAAAGTAAAAGATATACAGAACAAGACAAAGTTGTCTATCAGCATCACTATGGAGGTAATACATCCCACAAATGTACCATTTGCTAATCCTTTAAGAATAAGTTTAAAACGGCACACATGTTATCAGATTGATTAAAATCGAGTTAATGTTTTGCATTGGAAGTGGTCATTAAGTATAAAAGGCAAGAGTATGCTCCTTCAGGGTTATTTAACATCTTATTTTCAGCATGGTCTGAGGCGCAAACAATCATCTGGTCATGTCATACATTAAACTAATCACATGACTGACATCAAAGATTGAACAATTTTAGCCTCATTACAACCTAATGCATATATTAGAAGGCCACAAGAACTAGTTACATGTGAACATGCAAGAATAGAAGAGTATGCATAACATTATGACACGTTCAAAGGAATTTGTACACAGATATAGATTGTTTCCTTTTATTTTCCTTTTTCTCTGTGATGATTGACTCCTTTCCATATAGTTTACATAAGAAAGAATGAGAACAAACGGAAATAAAATGATAAGAAAAGGTGCATACCCCGCCACTTGCTAACAACAGAAGAAGCTGAAATATTGAAAAATGTTGTTTTGCACTCTGTAGCAACAGCTTTTGCAAGCATAGTCTGAAAATACACAAACATTAAGCTGTATAAGAGTCATGATTCACCAGAGCAGAAGTGAGAAGAACCATACCACAAACTCTTTTCTCATATCAGTGTAGAAATAACAATTTAGGTAATAATAAAAAACATCATCGGACACAGTACATTATCATGATGGAATATCTAAAAATTTCATTTAAGATAACCCATTATGGTTTCATGTAATGGCTTCTCTCCTGGCCCAAGAAACTCAATATGTTGTTTCAGAAAGGGAAAAACGGAAGTGATCTAAAATAAAACATTCGAGCTGCTAACTGAAGCAGTTGAAAAAGCTGTTGCTTACATCAATATCATTACAGATTCTTTTTGTGCAAGAAATCAAACTTAAAGGGTATGAGAAGTCTGGTCAATTGGTAAATTTTTCTAAAGTTTGTAATAGATGAACATAAACATAAAAAAAAATTCCTTAACAGAAAAAAAAAAAAAGAACTCTACTGGGAGAGCATATAGGCATGATAAAAGAAAATCTCAATGGAAGTCAACAATGTCAAGTTCATATACCTTTCCAGTTCCTGGAGGGCCAAAAAGAAGAATACCCTTCCATGGTGATAGAAGACCAGTAAAGTACCTAGAATTGAGAAAGGTCAGCTTAATGTAAAACGAGCAACTTGAAAATTTGGAAAAAAATATACAAGATAAATGCTAAACCATTCTCAACTCAATAAGAGATTCTTACTACCTAAGTTAGATGAGTTCGCTTAGATGGATTCTCTCCTTTTCCATTCAACGGAAAATGACAAAAACCATGATGATGGAAAGTTAATAGATAACAATATTTCATGCAAGGGGATGTTACAATACCCAATTCTAATACTGCAAAAAGCTACTGTAATGACTCAAAGATTCTCCACCGACCTCAAGAATATCAAAACAATATACCCAGATGAACCAAAGTGCCTTTGATTTCACAGTTCTGTCCAGTTGTTTAGACAACAATTTTTACGGTAGCTGATGTCGCACACTTTGAAGTCAATTGGAATGGAAAGATGAAAACCCTATCCAGTAAACCTATAAAAACAGAAATGTTTCATTGTCTGCACAGACAAGACTTACTTAGGATATTTTATCGGCATGACAACTGCTTCTTTCAGCAAACGTTTGGCATTCTCTAACCCTTTAATGCTTTCCCACTTCACATCAGGGCTACCACGGACGATGTCCCTATTAGGAGTTGTTACAGAGGTATTAATGATATAGAAGTCGTACATATTCTACGGTGGAACATAAATAAAATCACAGCAATCTGATGCAATATTGGCAACGGGCACTTGTCTAAGTCATTCAGATGACCAGTTGTACCTGCATAAACCCTCTGCTAAAGCCCGAGTTTCAGCAGAATCAAAGGAAGGGAGCAAAGACTTCTGCCTGAAAGAGTAAACTCAAAAGTCTGTCATTTTCAATGCAAACACAGATCACTAGTTCTTGCAAATGCAAAAATAGAATTTGCATTATGCTAGTTCAAAATAAGGAGAGATCACTGCCACTGTGTTTTAAAAACATAAGCACCAGTTATAGGTCTCCTATCTAATTCACATGAATTACGGCCGCGGCCACACTGTCAAACAATGTACAACGCCCATACTGTCAAACAACGTACAATGTATGTCTTGGAAACAATTACGAGAAGACCGAATCACTCAAAGTAATGAATGGCAGAAGCTTACGGTCTATCATCAATAACGCCATTAGACAAAGTTCCATTGGAGCGATTAGAGTTCGTGTGCTGAAATCATAGGCAAACAAAAAACACCATCCAGATCAGGTCCTTAAAATGCTATAATACAATAAACCTAAACATAAACAAACCAAAGCAGAAAAAACAATTAATAAAACGACAGAATGAAAATACTTGATTTCTGTACTGCTCATAAATGGCCATATCAGAAGTGTTCTTAACATAACCATTTCCGTTAGCTGTAGCATTTGGAGGAGGAGGAGGAGGAGGAGAAGAAGAAGAAGAATTCCCGTTCACATTAGCAGCAGCTGTATGTCCGACACCATTTTGAGCCTCTGGAACTTTCTTTCTCCCAAACTTAGCATCATAAAATAATTTAAAATCCTAAAAACACACATTAGTACCTTCAAAAACAACATGCATAACAACAACACTAGTAAATAGGAATAATAACAACAATCAGTCGCGCAATTATCATTTCTCTGAGAGTCAAACATGAGCTGGCTTCAATCGGAATAATAACCATAAGTAAAACAGAGTGATCTAAAAGCCTAAAACAAACAAACAAGGAAAGAGCAAAATAGTACCTGAAAAGACCAGCGAGTAAGCGAAGGTTCATCTGCCATTATTGAATTATCTCCAATCAGAGAAGGAAAGAAACAGAGAGTTCACAACTAAAATGAATCTCTCTCGCTCTCTCGCTCTCTCTCTCGCCGATCAGATTTGGATCGGTCGGTGGAGCTTAGAAGCAACAGTGAGACAGATGAAGAAGCAGAACAGTGAAGCATGTGATTAACATAAGGAAATCATTTCATTTTTCCATTTAAATAAAAACACGGAAGGTAAAATAGTAATTGATAACGAACAAAACCTATAAAGATTCGCCTCTGATGGATTTTTATTTCTTCGCTGGCCAACCTGTCATCACTACACTAAACTATTTCAACGTGGAACGTGGAAGAAACCTTTTTTTTTTGTTTTTTTTGAGATCAATAATTTAATAAATTTATTTATTCATCAAAATAAATTACTATTTATTTTAATAAAATAACATAATTAATAATGATTTCGTTCACTTTTTAATTATTCATTTCCATGGTTTTACAAATATTAAAATTTTAATAATTACTATAACGTATTAATAATTTCGAAATATTTAAAAATAAATCATAAAATTTTATTAAAATAAAAGAAAAATAATATTATTTTGTATGGCATGTTGCATTGATAATAAGGAGGGTCGTGGATCGATTTCATTGGCCCATGAACCTATTAAATACAGAAAAAATATTTTATAACATGTCATTATCAAAAATACTATAAAATTTTAATAGGTTTTTAAATATTTATAAAAATAATAATATCTAATATTGTTATTTTTTTAGACGTTCAAAAATCAAAAAATAAAGCATAATTTTTGTTGGAACATGGACGGCCCTGGTCTAGATGCAAATCTTGTTGAAGGAATTGAAATAAAAAATGGGCCCGACAGGGCCGGACTTGATGAATGGGCTGCTTCATCACGCATGGCCGCATCGGATTGAGTGTGGCCCGATCTGCTAAAATGCCTTGGGGCATTTTAGTTTCTTTGCTCTTTCAATTTTAAGACCTTCAATCCTCCTCCTTTTTCCCGATGTGGGATTCTTTCATTTCCCACAACTGCAGGCTCTTTCTTCTTCCTTCAACATTCCCCCCCTCAAGTTTTTACGGGTTGAGCCTTTTTGAGGCCTGTGAAGACTTGCCTTTCACTTTCTTCATCTGAACCCGATTTTTAGAGTCTCAGAGGCTTGAGCTTGTACTCTTTTCCATCTTCAGTCTCAAAGGCCTGCTTTCCTGGGCTTGGACTGGTATTCTGGGTCTGGTCCATTTTGGTTGCCAACCCGAGCTTGATTTGTTACTGGGCCGCAGAGAAGTCTGATCATCCTGGACCGTACCTGGAGTCTCAGAGGCCTGCTTGCTGAGCTTGTACTCCTCCTTTCTTTGTTTTTTATTGCAGACTCAGAGGCCTTCCTTTCTGGGCTTGGACTGCTCATCTGATTTGGGCCGCATGGGTGCGCATTTTTAGGTCTGCTCGGATCGAGTCAGCCCAACTTCTACATCTTAGATCGAATCGTTGAATTGGGCCGGAAAGCCCATTGAGCTCTGATACCACTGTTGAAAAAATATGGACAGTCCCGGTCCAGATGCAAATCTTGTTGAAGGAGTTGAAATCGAAAATGGGCCGGACAGGGCCAGACCTAATGAATGGGCTGCTGCATCACACGTGGGCCGCACCGGAGTGAGTGTGGCCCGATCTGCTAAAATACCTTGGGGCATTTTAGTTTCTTTGCTCTTTCAATTTTAAGGCCTTCAATCCTCCTCCTTTTTCCCGATGTGGGATTCTTTCATTTCCCACAACTGCAAGCTCTTTCTTTTCCCTGCAACAATTTTTAATTATTTAAAAATATTTGAACTTGAATTAAAAAAGTTTGGTGCAGACTTTTAATGACTTATAATCTTTAATATTAGAAATAATAAATTTTATAGATTTATTTTTCGTACATTTTAATATCTTATTAAAAAAATATTATTAGATTTTTAGTATTTATTATTTATGATCCCAAATTATATTTTTTAAAAAAATTTGAAAATTAGTATTTTTATCAATATTTTTATAAAAAAATTTACGTAATCTATATTTATATATTATTAAAAGCATAAGAAATTCAAGATAAAAATAATTGAATTTACAATTAGTGTTTGTTTTAAAAAAATTTTGAATTTTTCTAAAAAAAACAACAGCCATTACATCATCACAATAATAACCACATAAAAATCACCAATGTCATCTCTAATGTATGTCTCCTTTTAGACGTAGCCACATAAAAAAATGTTTTTTTCATCTTTAATTTTCAATTACTTATTCTATACTCTTTTTTTTTTCTCTTTAGTTCTCAAACTTAAGTTATCATTCTCTTCTTTAGATTTGTTTGTGCTATTAAATCTATTGATGTCTCCTACATGTAAAATAATTTCTCAAATTTAGTTTAAATAAATATTTATGATTTATTTATTTTAATTGAAAATTAATATTTTATATATAATTTTTTTATTTTATAAGTAATTCGACTTCTACATATCTTTAATGGATTTATGCATAACATGAAATGAAAATTCAAATCAAATAAAACATGTATTTAATTTCAAATTTTTTTGAATTAAATTTAATGTATTTTGCATAGAAAAAGATTTATGTATAGCAGAAAACAAAATTTCAAAATAAAATAAAAATGAAATCATAAAAGTTAACACAAGAATTAGAGAGAGGAAAAATGGAACATAAAAAATTTAAAATATTTCGGTCAACAAATATTTACATCCACTTTCATAAGAATCAAATTAGGTTTTCACTAATCTTTCAACAAAGATTCCAATCCTTGAATCATAATTCTAGTAATACTCAAATATTTTCCCAAATACTCATACTAAACCCTTATAATGTGTTTTTTCAAGGTTCACACAAAACCTCACTCAATCATAATTCCTTTCTATCTCTCAAAACATAACTCAAGAGAAAAATAAAAATTAAAAACACTTAAAAATCCTTTTTAAGGGATTTACAACTCAAGAAATCAAAAAATACATAAATCACATAAAAATGAGCTCACTAAGAAAATTAATAATTAATGATTGATTTCTTACCTTCAATAAGGTTAATACACAATAATATAAGTTTTTCTTAGTTTAAATGACCGTTGTTGATGCAATAAATGCAAAAAGAATCATTTTAGAATATTTTAAAACAATATTGAAAAAGTTATTTTCAACAAGCGTATAATCATACCACAGCCTAAACCAGTTTGACAAAATTGGACAATAGCATCTATACGGCCGTATGACCAAATGGTACACCCGTACCAAACCTACTGCCAAAATGTAAATGAAAACAGATTTCCAAAAAGCCTTATGGTACACCTGTACTAACTAGTGTTACAACAGTACACACCCTAAAAATTACTAAAATATGTCAAAACTCAAATGAATTGCTTGTAAATATTAAAATTAAAAATCATGGGCCAATAAATTTTATTAATAATATAAACATGATTTATTAACATCAAAACTAAGATCAATGATCCCAAGGTACAATAATCTCCCCTTTTTGATATTGACAAAACATAAATGGCTTTTTAATCAAAATTAGCTCTCTTAATAAATTGTAACATTGCAATTCATACTCCCCCTCAACCACAATGCAAGAGGAGTAATCAATAAGTTTAGTTTTGATTAAATATAGCCAACAATACCAATAAATACGCATTTTCTTACATGAAAATGTCAACAACATTATCACATGCAAATTTTCAAAATGCATAAAAAGCCATTTCACTATACTTCTTCCCATTTGGCTACATAAAAAAAAAAGTCAAACTTAATCATTGAAGTATGTGAAATATATGTACTAATTTAAAATTCAAAGATATTTCTTCACACACATCAATTCATACATGAAAGTATGTTTTTAAAATAATAATGTTCAAAATCATATTTCAAAATAAAAACAAAGTTCAAGACATGGTCAACACCAACCATATTAAAACAATCAACACACATGATAATCTAACAAACATAATATAATAACATAAAGCTCTAAAACTACCCTAAGAAGTTGCATACTCTCATTCCTTCATTTTTCAATTGACCAATGCAAAAGAGGCTTCATTTTATCTTATTACTTGAATATCCACCCAATCTCTTCTTATGAACTTTAAGCAAACCTAAAAAATAACTTCAATTCACTTTTGGTACCCAAATGTATTTGGGTCCATGAGGGTTAGCTTCAAATGAGTCTTTTGGAATATATCTCAAGTAATTTAACCTTATAAACATTTATAATTAGAATTACCAAACTTGTCATAATAATGACAATGACCAAGGAAGAGTTTAAACTTTCAACTTCTTGGTTTATGAAAATGAACTTTCCTTTATTTATTTTTCATGTCATTTCCAATTTTGATATTTGAATGCAAACTCATATTTTTTATCTTTGCATTGAAATGTTTTGCCCCACAATTGCAATTCTTATGCAATTGACTTCTAATTGAGGTTTTATACCTCTTAGCATTGGAGTTTTCAACTCCTTTACTTTCATCTCTCTTAGCAATCTTCTTTATAGGAGTAGCTTTGAGAAATTTAGGGCCTTTTGATGAACAGGGGGTGTTTTGGTCATAGTTAATACCTTTCCTATCAAATTTAAGCTTTTGACATTTAAGAATACTATCAATTTTAATGCTATCCATTTCAAATTTTGAAAGGTTTTCTTTTAAAAGATCATTTCTTTTTTCAAATTTTCATTTTTCAAACACAAATCTTCACTTTCCTTTGTCAAGGACTTATTAAACATTGCAATATTTTCAAATGAGTTTTTAAAATCCTTTTAGAAAAGGTTAAAGGATCAACTTCCATTTTCAAGTAACAAATCTCATTTATCAAAGTTAAGTTTTTAGATTTAAAAACTTTATTTTTCTTAGCTAATTGCTCACATTTGACAAGAAATACATCTAAGGCACTCACCTCATCATCAAACTCATGATCAAGAGATTGGTTAAAAAAGCTTACCTCATTAAGAGCTTTTTCATCCTCCATTATCATGAAGCAAAAGCTAGCAACATGCTCTCCAACTAAGCTTTCATCATCTGATTCATTCTCATCATCCCAAGTAGCTTTGAAAGTGTTCTTCTTAGATGGCTTTGATGGTCTCTTCAATCTAGGACATTCACTTTTCACATGTCCTTTCTTGTTGCATTTGTAACAAATCACTTGCCTTTTCCATTGTTAATATTTTTTTGCTTCAAATGGTCTCTTGAAATTCCCCTTAAGTTTCTCCTTCTTCAAAACAAGATCTCTTACTCTTTTAATGAGAAGAGTAATTTCATCTTCAACATCTTCTTCACTTGTAGATTCTTCTTTCTCACTTGCTTCCTTGATTGCTTTAAGAGTAATGTTTCTTTCTTTTTTTCTTTTATCCTCTTCAATGCCTTTCCTTAAGGTGATCTCATGAGTAAGTAGGTTTCTTAGAAGCACATCGGTTGAAAAAGTAGATAATCATTGGCCTCCTCAATGGAAGTAACTCTTACTTCCCAATCCTTCTTTGGAAGAATTCTAAAAATCTTGTTGTTGATGTCCTCCCTAGCATATGTTTTCCCAAGCTTTATTAGACCATTAATGATCACTATGAACCTATTGTACATCTCTGATATACTCTCATATTGCCTCATAATGAACAACTCATATTCATGAGTTAAAAGTTGAAGCTTTTTAGTCTTCACTTGATTCATGCCCTCATGATGTGTCTTCAAAGCATCCTAAATTTATTTGGCAATAATGCAATGCGACACTCTCTCATATTCTTCCCTACTAATGGCACAATACAATATATTCATAGCCTTTTTATTCCTACCATTAGCTTTCTTTTATTCACTATTCCAATCACTCTTAGGCTTCAATATAAAAATGCCTTCAATTATAATTGTAACAAGAATATAATCACTTTTAATTAAGTTCCACAAATCAACTCCATCACTCTATAAAAATATTTCCATTCGATGTTTCTAATAAGAGTAATCTATACCATCAAAGAAACGAGGTTTTTTTTGTAAATTGACTTTCTAGATAATATATTGTCATTTGATCTTAACTCTAAGAGTGTTAATTTTTGAAAGATAGAGCCCAAGCTCTAATACTAATTGAAATCCTAAGAGCCAATACAAGAATTAAACAAGAATTAGAGAGAGGAAAATGGAACACAAGAAATTTATAGTGGTTCAGCCAATAAATGCCTACATCCACTTTCCTAAGAATCAATTTAGGTTTCCACTAATCTTTCAATAAATATTACAATCCTAGAATCATAATTCTAGTAATACTCAAGTGTTTTCCCAAAGGCTCACATTAAACCCTTACAATATGTTTTCTCAATGCTCACACAAAACCTCACTCAATCACAATCTCTTCTTATCTCTTAAAACATAACTCAAGAGAAAAATAAGGATTAAAAATCCAAAATCCTTTTTAAGGGATTTACAACTTAAGAAATCAAGAAATACATAAATTACACAAAAATGAGCTCAATAAAGAAATTAATGATTAATGATTGATTTCTTACATTCAATAAGGTTAATCCATAATAATATAAGTTTTTCCTAGCTCAAATGATCATTGGGGATGCAATAAATGCAAAAAGAACCATTTTAGAATGTTTTAAAATAATGCTAAAAAAGCTATTTTTAGCAGGCATACAAATGTACGTGCAAGTGGTACGACTGTACCACAGTTGGAACCAATTTGGCAAAATTGGGCAGTAGCATCCGTACAGTCAAATGGTACACCCGTACTAAACCTACTGCTAAAATGTAAACCAACATAGATTTCCAAAAAACCTTATAGTACATCTGTACTAACTAGTGATACAACCGTACACATTCTGAAAATTATTAAAACATGTCAAAACTCAAATGAATTGCTTGTAAATATTAAAATTAATAATCATAGGGCTAGCATACTTTATTAATAACATAAACATAGTTTGTTAACATCAAAACTAAGATCAATGACCCTAAAGTCCAATAGCAAACATTCATTTAATATTCAATTTTACTTGAATTTAATTTAAGTAAATACGTATGATTTATTATGTTAAGGAAATAATTATGATTAAATTTTGATAATCAATCAATTTTCAGAATCAACATATCAAATGTTGGTTTGCTTATACCATGGAATTTTGATAGACAATCACTATCAATTTCTTTTCCTTTCAATATGTCTAATATTAATTAATTAACAAATATTCATTTATGTTTTTAGATTAGTTGATATATTTTGTATATAAAATTTTATCCTCATATTTAACTTGAGTAAATACTTTAAAAACAAAATACTTTAATTTAAATAAAGTTAAATATATATATTGATGTATTTGCTTAAAACACAAGTTTATCAAATTTAACTTTAGCAAAAACATTCCATTTATTAAGTAATTGTAATTTTGAATGAGTTTGAGTTGTTATTAAGTACTGATATGTATTCTATCAATTTAATTTATGTTTTTTATTTGTTGATGTCTTATGCATAGAAAATAATTTTTCAAATTCAGCTTAAACAAATACCTATATTTTATTTATTTTAAAAGAAAATTAATATTTTATATTTGACTATCTATTTTATAAGTAATCATGTCATTGTGATCCAATTTAAATTGTTATTCAACATTGATATATTTTTTTATAGATTCATGTATGATTTTTAACTTGTTGATGTGTTATGCATAATTAAAATTTATGCATAACATGCATTCACCATCAAAAATGAACATAACATACATTCAAAATTAAATTTTCTTGAATTTGACTTAATCAAATACTCATGCTTTATTATGTTAAGTGAGTAATTATGATTAACTTTTGATAGTTAACATATTAGGTGTTGGTTTGTTTGTGTAATATATTTCCAATAGATAATTACAGTATATAGTTTTTTCACATGTTTAATATTAATTAATTAATTAATTAATTAATAGTTATTTGTATTTTTAGTTCCATTACTGTATTTTCATCGAATTGTTTCTCAAATTTAACTTAAGAAATCAGGTATAATTTATTTATTTTAAATAAAAAATAATACTTCAATTTAAAAGTTTAAATAAAGTTCAACATATTGAAAAATCATGATATTAGTTATTAATTATATATTGCGATTTTAATTCAATTTTCTTAATTTTCAAGCTCTAATTGAGATTTATACATCTTAATTATATTTCAATCATCAATCATTTTTCTAAAATGAACATATCAAGTGTTGGTCTGATTGCACTATAACCTTTCGATAGGGTAATCTCCATCTATTTCTTTTGTTAAGGGCATGTTTAATATTAATTAATTAGTAATTAATTAACATGCATGTCTTCTATGGACTCTATTATTTAGCTATTGTTAAGGGTATCTTTTATGATTTCATTTATGCTTTTAGATTTATTAATGTGCTCTACATAGAAAAAGTATGATTTATTATGTTAAATAAGTGATTTTTTTATTTATTTTAAAGGAAAAATAATATTTTACACATAATATATTTATTTTCAAAGTAATCATATTCAACATATAAAGTTTATGGAGTTTGATTCAATTTTTTCAATATTGACACTAATTATGATTTTGATCCAGCTTGAGTTGTTATTTGACACCAATATATGCTAAAATAAAATTTACATATTTAATTAATTAAGGTGGTTAAATAAATTAGATAAATTTAATTTATTTATCATTTTAATTAATTAATTGATTTAGTCATTAATCAATTTAATAGGTCTCAATTTATTTTTAGCTTGATTTAAAAGACTCAAATAATTTAACCAATTGAAAAGAGAATTCTAAAAGCTTATTATAAAACCAGGGATATGACATGATGAATTATTTTATAGGGGAAGTTCGTATATCACAAGATTATCCAACATAAATAAATAATTATTATGCTCAAACATTAAACATTTTTAGATTGAATAAACCTTATTTTAACTTTGAAATCTACATTATTTCTTTATTTTATTCCAAATAATCACCATCTATTTCTTTCTTGAGACATATGGTATAATAGAATAAGAAGTAAATGGGTGATTATATTGGGCAGAGGCCTGCATGCCGAGGTGGGTCATTCCATGACACGTTAACTGTTCCTATCCAAATCCTCCACTTCATGAAACCAAACTACTACAGCAGTGCAGGCCTAGTCTTCTTCCCATCCAAACCCATTTTCGGCTTTCCAGAAAGAACAAGAAATACAAGAAAAATATAGGAAAATTTTGAAATTTCTCAAAATATTATATTCTTTTTACCTATTATAAAAAATATTTTAAAACAAATATTTTAAAATCTAACATAGATTTATTTTATATTAGGGAATCTTTTAAAATTGAAATTTAATATCGCTAAATTCATTAATTAAATTTACTTCAAATTTATTTTTATACAAATTTCTCAAAATATATTTTTTTAAAATTGATTTTATGATTTTTTTAATTCGATCTTTGATTCTTAAGCAAATTGTATTATCTTGGTGAACTAATGTTTTTCATTTCAATTTAATTTTAGATTCTCAATAAAATAAATTTGATAAATTTGATTTATTTTTTTATCCAGAAATCAAATAAAATCAAATCAATTAGTATGCTGTAGATATTATAAAGAAGATATTTTATTGAAATGTGTTAGTAGGTTAACGGTGAGGAACTTTGTATTAAACCCTAAGCTATTAGGCAAAGGCCTGCTTTACAATCAAAAATTAATAACAATCTATTAAATCAATAAAATAAAATTAACTTTTTTTTTATTTTAGGTTGGCTTTATAGTTTTTTAATTTGATTTTAATTTTGAAGTAAATTTGATTATCTTAGGTTAGTTTTTAAATTAAATTATTTATTTTAGTTTGATAAAATATTTTAGTTTAAATTTTATTAACGTATAAATAGGTCTAAGTTTAGTATATACGGTAAATCAATAAATTTTTAATTTTTAATTTTTATTATGTAATCACGTCATTGTAATAGTATAAGTCGTAACTGTAGTATAAAGATATCGTTCACTGAAACCAAAAGTAACCAAATACTAGTTATTAATTTCATCAATTATTTAGACAATTCAACAATCAAGTATAAGTTATAGTTCATTTAATTAAATAAATCATCAACTAACTATCATAGTATACATAATTTACAATTTAATCATAGGGATAGATAATGATGAATAAAAATAATTCCTTCCATTAATAAGTTAGTTATTAACTTTAAAACAATGTCTAAACGTAAAAGTTCTTTCTTTCAAAATAGATTTTACCTATCAAAATTAAGCCAACACCCTACTTTCATGATTGTTAGGCTAGATTTAATGATTAAGTTCAATTACACATTTTATGTCTCCAAATTTTAATTAACTCATATGTGTAGGTAGTTACAATTTAATATTTTTAAGTTTATTCGGTTAAGTTAAACCTTCTTTTAAAGTGATTAACAGAACTAAATTAATGTTTGCATATTAAAAATGGCTCATTCTAACAATTAAACGTCATGGCAAGAATCACAACACAATAACATGAAGAAGTAAATAATTTATTGATAGAAAGTGAAACAATTCTGTTCAACAATCATCCAATCCTTATAATTACTGTCAAACCATAAATAGAAAATAAATAAAGTAAAAGAGCATAAAAAATTAAAGGAATTACAACCATAAATAGTTCAAACTAAATATAGAAGAAGATGAAGATAAGAAGAAGCTCGAACAGTTTTGCTGTATGACTTTAGCTTCAGCTCCTCCTTGCTTTCTTAATCTAGTTATGTTCTTAATGTTTTGACGAAGAACTATCAC
The DNA here is from genome assembly GCA_948192965.1 of Dalechampia spathulata. Classification (NCBI taxonomy): domain Eukaryota; kingdom Viridiplantae; phylum Streptophyta; class Magnoliopsida; order Malpighiales; family Euphorbiaceae; genus Dalechampia; species Dalechampia spathulata. The sequence goes on from CANYBF010689434.1 coordinate 21,990, forward strand.
AAGGAAAGAGAATCCAGAAGAGCACATTAGCAAAATAAAATTCACATACAAAAATCTGTTTGATTTCCCTCAAATATTCTAATGAGAAAAACCCTAAAAATGTAATTTTTATTAAATAACATCCTAATTCCCACATTCTGTTTGCCTATATCCCCTCTAAAAACCTTAAAAACTTTAAATGCATTTTAACCCTACGATTAAGTGATCAAACGGTTGATAAAAGAAAGGAAAATTATGACTTAAAGGAGCCGCACAAGTCGTGCTTAGCAAGACATGACTCGTGTGGAGCTCGTGGAATGCAAGGGAGGCAAATCCTAGGTAGCACACATGGAACATGACTCATGTTCCCCCTCACACAAGTCGTGTGAGGCTTGGCTAACACAATGCAAAAGGGGCACGTGATGAATATGACTTATGTTCACCTTTACATGAGTCGTGTGTCACACCCAGCCCACCGGGAGTAACATGCTCCCGTAGAATATACAATGATTTCCCCTTCAAGGAAACCATCATACACCCTACAAGGGATAATCGTTACCTAAGTATCATGCATGTGATACTAATAAGCAAGGGCAATCAGGCAAA
>CANYBF010689564.1:0-30000 GCA_948192965.1 Dalechampia spathulata
ATCGTCGGCCAGCTCCACAACAAGGAGGTTTTGTTACCTCCAGTTGCTGGATGGTTTCATTACGATGAATGAAGGAATCCATCCATTCATTGCATTTCTCTATCTCAGGAGTCGGGTTTATCGAGTTCGATATGGTGAAAGGGGGTTCTGGTCCAGATTCCCGGATAGGTTGTGTTTCACCCGGTGTAATTGAAAAGTCGATCTATCAACACAGCCCCTTTGAAGTGTTAGTCTTCCTCATGGTTATTTCTCAAGCAGTAGGAGAAAGCCCGCTAACCAAGAGCAAAGGATTATTCCCTTTTATGTTGCTAGATAGGCCACCTTCACTGATGTATAGGCAGACTTCACTGGAGGATAGGTTACCCCATTCCCATTGATCTAAGAGCATGAGATATTATAGGTGGGGTGAAGAGAAAAAGTACAATTCAAGGGGCAGTAAGAGTGGTGGAGGTCGAGGTGGTTATTCTGGACCTTCTCAAAGACAGGCAGCAGCTTCTGGTTCAAGTGCAGTTAAATCCGGGAATGCGCCCAGCGTGAACAATTTGAGAAGCGGAGAGAGGAAGTTCTCCAACTTTAAGCAACCCATGTCAAAGGTTCTGAAGAAATTAGTGAATGCGGGTTTGCTTCAGCCCCTGGATCCGAGGCCCTTGCCTGATCCGTTACCGAGAACATTCAATGTTAATGCCTTCTGCAAGTTCCATCAGACTAAAGGGCATGATACAAACAGTTGCAAGCGGTTAAAGCATGAGATTCAAGATTTAATCGACCAGGGGAAGATAACAGACCCCGACAGAGCTAATCCAAGTACGCGAACCAACCCACTTCCTACGTACCCCCCACCGGCAATCTATATGATTGGGGTATACATGTCTGAAGAGGAAGTGCTGGAGAAGCTGGAACGGGAAGAGGAGGAGGATAATTCAAGTTTAATGATGCTTGAAGTATGGAATGATGATGGTGGAAGTAGCAGTGAGAGCGACCTGGAGATAATTCAGAAGGGAGATACCCAGGTAGAGATTGAGACCACAGTGGAGGTGTGGGAGGATGATGAAGTGATTAACTCTGCTCAGAGAAGCTTGGAGGGGGGGTAACGTCCTTCTCTTTGTTTTTCCTTTAATGAACCTGCGATAGTAATTAGCTAGCCCGAGGAAGGATCTCAATTCTGTTGGTTTAGTCGGTGGCTCCCACTCCTGGATCGCTTTGACTTTTGCCGGATCCATTCTAACACGGCCACCGCTAATAATATGCCCCAAGAACATAATTTCTTCTTGAGCAAAGGAGCACTTTTCTTTCTTCACATATAGCTGGTTCTCACGCAAAGTCTGGAAAAACTTGCCTCAAATGATCTACATGCTCCTCCAAGCTACTACTATGACAATGTCATCCAAGTACACCACCACGAATTTGTCTAAGTATGGAGCAAGTACACGATTCATAAAAGTGCAAAATGTAGCCGGTGCATTAGTTAAACCAAACGGCATGACTAAGAATTCGTATGATCCATAACGAGTGACACATGCCGTCTTTCTTTCATCACCTTCTGCTATCCGGACCTGATAATACCCCGATCTCAAGTCTAACTTTGTAAAGATTCTGGCTTTGCCCAATCGATCGAACAAATCCGCAATGAGTGGGATCGGGTATTTGTTCTTCACTGTAATCTTGTTCAGGGCCCGGTAGTCAATGCACAATCTCAAGGAACCATCCTTTTTCTTTTGAAATAGAACCGGAGCTCCATACGGCGACTTGAAGGGTCTAATAAAACCAGCATCAATTAGCTCCTTGAGTTGTTTACGCAACTCTTCAAGCTCTGGTGGACCCATGCGATAAGGGGCAAAGGCGGGAGGCCTTGCACCAGGTTCTAATTCGATCTCATGGTCTACTTCCCTCTTGGGAGGCTACTTTTGGGGCAATTTCTCGGGCATCACGTCCTCGAACTCTTTCAGAACGCCCTGGACTCGCTTTGGTATTTCACCACCCTCAGTCTCCTCTTTTAAAGCTGCAAGGAAGCATGTCTCATTATGCTTTAACCCTGAGGAAAACAGCAAAGCTGATATTAGGCCACGCTCCACCGTTTCCCACTTAATCCGTGCTGCACCTGGTTCACCAGCTCTCAGGCATATTGTTTCTGCATCGGGATCAAGTAAAGCTTTTGAGGCTCGTAGGAATTTGATTCCTATATAGCACTTTTTCTCATCAAGCGAAGCAATGGTAACATCCGTTTTACCCTTCCACGTGCCTATCTGTATATCCACAGACTTGGCAATGCCATCAATCAACATCCTCTGGCTATTCACACCTTTCACATAGCCATGCTGCTTTGAAAACTTATAATTTCTTTTTTCCTTTAGAGGAATTTCATATTTGACTTCTCTCTAAAGGTGTTAACAAGATAGATAGGGGGAAAAGGCTTGCTTCTTTCTTGATGGTTGAACGGAACCAAGCCCAAGGGAAATATGCCAAAGAAGCAGATTCTCACTCTGGATTCCCGAGCTTCTTGAAGCCCGATGCGCGCGCTATAGGGCTACGTGAACAATTTTCAGTCGTAAGGCAGACTACTGACTAAGGCATTTCATCAGCAAGGGAACTAGTTGCCAGAGGCATTCGAGCAAAGACATATTCGAGCAAAGGCTAAGCTAAGCTAAGCCCTTATTATTGATAAAATAGTCATATGGGTGATAAGGAACTTTCAACAGGCATGGACAGAAGTATGCCCCTCCTTTTGATGGTGAATGTCGGAAATAGTCTTCCCGGATCACCTTTGATGGACATGAAAAAGGATCTACGCGCACCACTACATTACCAGTTAGAAGTCACTTGAGAGTTCCTACGTTGGCCAAAAGTACCGAAGTTAAGGGGTTGGTTATGGAAGCAGCAGAAAGAGCTACAACAACATGTAATGCAACAGGAACAACCCCCCGGGAAAGAAAGAAAGGCGATTCAACTAGTAAAAGAGCTAATGGGCTCAAGGAGCTAAACGGTTTAAATGCTCGCTAGAGAGGGGCTTAAATAAAAGCACTTGGCCTTATCATGAGGTTGACGGCTTTTGGATGGAAAGTCCCCTTGCTGCTTACCCGGCTTTTCAAGAGCAATGGTAAATATAAATAAGTAAACCCTTCGGCCGCACCTAGGAGAGCTCGTTGGCTTCCTTACCGTTAGTTTGACTGGGCTAAGGTTTGAGTTAGTTCGCTTCCTATTATATAGAAGTATTCAACTGCCGCCTGAACTGAAGTCGTGTCTGTGTGAGTCAAGTCAACATCTGCTGGGTATACTAGTTCCGGACCCGGAGCCGCTCATTCATATCTGACAACCCCTGAGACCCAAAAGGCAGTAAAGCGTGAAGCTTACCGCCCATGAAAAAGGAGTGGTTACCAGTGGTTACAAGGGAAGGTCTCATCTGCGAGACTATTGAGACCGTGGAATAGGATGTGAAGCCTGTTTCTGAACACCGTTTCTTGTCATTCCTGGTATATTTGTAGTTCCCGGTTTGGTTCTAACATGTAGTTCTAACTAATAAAGATAAAGTAAGAAAAAATATAAGGTAACTAGAAATTTCAGAAGCAAAATCGGTAGTTGAGGTTCGAGTCAAATCGAATCGAAAGACGTAGCGTAGATAGTCAAGATTGAAAGCCGTCAATCCTTTTATTGAAGGGGGTAGTTTTGTCAGTGTCATGTCCGCTGGCCAATAAGTTCTTTCGCCGAGGGTTTTCGAAAGTTCTATCGAAAAAGGCCGTCGAGTGTGCATTGTTGAAAGGTATACATCCTGTTAAAAATTTTGTATCTCCCTGATGTTGGGTGCATTGAATGGGCATGTGTGGATGAGTAAGAAGGGGAAGGAAGGAATTCTCTGCGAGATTGTTCATTTCCATGTCCAATAGTCGAGCAAGGATTGCTGAAGTAAATGAAGAAAGTTTTGCCCAAGTTGTTCTTCGTCCGCCCGGTGCCCCCGTTCTTGAACTGGACAGGGGAAAAAGTAAAAAGGAATGTGCTGTTTCCGGCAATGACTGCCCGAGCGGCCTTTGGTAGCGGGACCTGATCGTGAAATATAAAAAAAAAGTAACCTTCTTTCCTATTACCTCGAGAGAGGTAGTACTTTTTTTTATATTCTATTTTATCTGCAAGTCTTCCTCGAAGCCCTATCTTTCGACTCTTCCTCCCGTAAGGCGCCTAGGGATGCCCCCTATAGTTGCATTCAGTGGTTCTGTCCTTCCATCTTTAATATCTAGCTGCTGGAGCTCTTCTTCGTCAATCCCCAGCTTTCTTCTTTCTTTATCAATAGAAGTTTCATCACAGGCTTACAAAGCTCTTTCTAAACTTCAAATGCATGCGCTTGTTCCCTATAGTACTGGGAATCGGGGCTCGAGCCTGGCTCATTCAGTGCTGTTCCGCTACATACGCTATACCTTGGAAAGCTTCAGAAGAAGCCCTTTTCGCTTTAGTCATTAGTCAATGCTATGTGCCCCAGTCTTATAAATTTCCCACTGTGGAAGCCCTTACCGATCCAGGATCTATAAACCATCCAAGTCGATGTTGAAATGAGTCCCTTTTTGAATCGTGGAGAAGCCTTTGACGAGTTGCCTTGGGACTCTACTTTAATAGTAGGCATTTATCCATCCATCAACCGAGAAAAAAACTTCTTTATTAAAAAGAAAATACATTATGAAATGAACCCACATATCAAACGGGTCTTCTCATTATTTGTGTTCGTACATTTATTCATTATTGAAATACATAACATCTACACTATACTAGTTATGGATGGGGTTCGCGCCGGAAGGAACTCGCCTTACACTGGATAGGCTTAAGACTTAGAGGCAACTAGTACGTTACCCTCCTTATCTTCCGTACCCTCGGGATCCACGTTATAGCATGTTAGCCCTTACCCTCCCGAGAGGCTCCCTATTCAAAGGAGGATTCCTATTAAGTAAGCTAAGGGTAGAAATGAAAACAAGAGGCTTGCTTTCCCTGAGGTAAAGATTAATAGAGGCTATTCTACTAGATGTATTGACAATTATATTAGCCTAGTCTGCCCTAACTCGTGACCTAGACCTTGCTCTAGTTATATTTACTATATATATATTATATCCAGGTAAAGAATATGAAAAATTCTCATTAGATCTGGCCGAGTAAAGAAATCTATATAGATCCCTCCCAGGGAAGGAATTAGCTCTATCGTTTTTTCTAAAATCTTATCGTGGAAAAGACCTCTATTTTCTCTTAGCATGCTGACTTAAAAACAAGCTTGTTGCAAATACTCCTGCAATGACTGATACGAAGACTACTCTACAGCAGGGTGGGTGCTTCTCATAAGCTCATAATCATAAGGGGACTGCTTTCAAGCTTGATTTCTCACAAGCTAACTCACTTGCTTTTGTGTAAAGAAACTGAAAGTCTCGAATGAAGAGCGAGGAAAGCTTGAGCTTACTAGCTTTTTAGTCAGATCTGGAGATCCTTAGTTCGTTAGCTTCTTAGGATTATATACACTCGACCATAGGGAGAGGAAGGGATGGGCTTTTTTCTCTAACTGGCACTGGAACTGTAAGGACGAAGCACTCCAACTGGGGCGCATAGACCTCCAAGCAACTCTGGAGACTGGTCACTAAGCCAGAGTAGAGTGCCTGCTCAGGTAATGAAAGACAAGTGCTTCCCACAGGAATCACCGTTAGCGGGCTACAGTTATCTGCCTCCTTCGACTGAAGGGAATTCTTTCTCCCGGCAACACATGGTTAATGACCAAAGACGAGTAAAGAATACTAAGGCAAAGACCAAACTTCGAAACCAAGTAGAGGCGTAGATGAAAACTATAGATAGATAGTACAAAACAAAAGAATAAATACACACAAAAAAGTAGAACGCGCGACTTTTTCTTTTTATAAAAAAAAATGGAAAGATAAATGAAGAGAGCATAAGCAAAAGTCCTATCAGCGCGATATTTCGATCAGTCAACATTCTACCGGTTCCTTCTGATCCTAGAGAACGGGCAACTAAAAAAGCAAAGGCACTGAGACAAAGAGAGACAGATAGAAAAAGAGAACTTCTTCCGAATGGCATAATTTAATTGTCCGACACTACGTTCCTCGATCTTCAAAGAAGACTGACTCCTACTACTCCTCCTTCTCCTTTAGGATAGGATCGTCGTTGGTCCTTCTTTCACTAATGATCTCACCATTTTCTAGTAGTTCGCGCGAACGCGCGAGGGACTCTCCTTTCTATCGCTTGCGCTTGCTTTTCACTCTCAAGACAACGGTCTTTCTCTTCTATAAAGCGAAGCAAAGCGCATGGCGCTGAAGTGAGACAATCGAAAGCACGGTGAAAGGAGTACTATCCAGGTGCGAAGAGCTCGATCCGGTTTAGTATCTAGCAATTGCTAGAGCACGGGAGGATCGGGGAACAGATATGTCGATGAGGAAGAGTAATAACCGGTAAAGAGAGAAAAATCCCAGGGTTTGGAAAATCGTACCCGGATAGAGATGATGGTCTTCCTCTGATGTCTCCAAGCCGGCCATAATAGAATAGATAGAGCCTATTACAATAGAATCGCATCTCGCAGAATCAATCACGTTTATTAGAAGTGGACAATAGAGTGGAAGCTGGGGAAATGGTTGAAATATCGCTCAACATAAAAAAAAAAGAAACCTACTTCTTTGAAACAAAACTAAAAAGTAGGCGTAGAAACTTTTTAAAGGTGATTTGATGGCAGATATTCTGTGGGGAAAACGCTTGGACTTGGAAGAATCGCGTATCCCTGAAGATCGAAGAGCTTAGTGTGAAACGCTCAGGAAAAGAGAAAAACCAAGGACCTATGGAAGAAAAAAGTCGATGTGGTGTAGAGGTTTTTGATGTAGTCAATATCTTTATGCGCAGGATTGAGTGAATCGTATCAACGAGAAAATGGCGCATCGAACTGAGAGAAAAAGCCGCATGATGGTGGAATATGGCGCACCGCAATCAACGTATGTGAGTCAATGCATTGGCCGAACGGTCACGCTTTACCGCGTTGTCTCATTGGTAAGGGGGCTATGAGCTAAGCTATACTTGTAATCAAAGGCTGACCCCGCGGAGAACCATCTAATGCTGTACTAGACTAGCTACTGTATGGCGCAAAAAAGAGCTCGTTAGGAGAGTCGTGGTTGGTGAATCCAAACGCTTGCGAGAAGCGTCTGTTCCGCTTTATCCTTTAACTTTCTTTATGTAATAAAGAATTTTGGTATTTCTATGCTCGATCTCTACTCCCCGAAAGGTGACTCTCCTTTTTACCGAGCAAGCTCCATTCATGCCCAACCATCGCACACAAGAGACAGCCCTTCGGACCTATGGCGAACCAGTATCGTACTCTAGGGCGGTCTAGTGAGAGCAAATGATCAAGCAAAAAGATTCCTACATCCGTAGATGCACTTCGTTGACTAGTCAAGGGAGTAAACCCTTGGGACTAACATTGCCACTGGGGTCGCTCATCTTACTCTAGGGTAGCACTATCTATGGAAAGATGAATGGTTGTGCTTCACTAGCCAAGTCCATGCACCTACAGCTCGATCTACTAGCGCTCTCTTCGATCCTTCCAGGTCAAGACCTTCGCTTTAAGTAGGTTGGGCTAGGTTTCGATGAGCAGATGTTTCGCTCAATTACGATCCATACTCAAACATGTTCATTCGATGACACAATGCCTCACCTGCCCTCAGCCACACGTCTCTTTCGTTCGCCCTAGACCCACCCACCAAATGGAAGTCTGCCCTTTCCAACCAAGGAACGAGAAACAACGGTTTGCTTCTGGGGCTCGTCTACACCACATCGACCTAGAGCTTACGCTTATCTTTATGTTTCGTTTGATTGATTCGTAAACCTTTCCCCGCTTTCTCTCTCCGCGACGGTGGGAAACCGCGATTCTCTTTAGTCAAAGAGGCCTTCTCGTAGATTTCGCCTTGCGGGCTGTCTCGTGCCTCTCAATTCCCACTTCAAGCTTGGGAAGTGCCTTGCTTTATCTTTCCAGTCACGCTTTTCCCCTTTCTATCCCTTTATCCAATTCCCTACTTCTTTTTTAGACTCCTATAATATAGGACTTCTATTCAAACATGATGGATATTGAAACCAGCAACTTGTTGGGAGATTAGGCGGCAGTTGAAAGAGCTGCGCGAAAGGTTTACTAAAAAAGGGCGTGTTAGCGCGCACTTCCATTTTCTCGCGTAGGATTAGCCGACAGCGGATGAGCGCATTATTCGAGCCTTATATAATATAACGAAGGAGAGCCTTTGATGGACTTGGCCTGAGGGACCTTACCCTACCCCCTTATATATATAATAATAATAAATAAAAAATTTCCCCTCTTTTTTAGCTCGAGCGTCAGCGAGAGGTTATATAATACACTCGACTGTAAGGAGAGGAATCGGACTTTCTTCTTCTTTAATCATTTCCATAGATTGCTAGTTGTTTAGTTCCATTCGTTCGCGAAATGTCTATAGAGCTAGAGCAGCTTTCCGCTGCGCCCCTTTTGCGGGAAAACTTCTTTAGAGCTATTAGCAAATAAGTTCCCGAAAAAGCTCTTTATGCGGCTCAAATTGCAATTGTAGCTGCGTACACTAGTTTCCCATCCCTTTCTAGTTGAGGAAGGTAAAGAACTTGTTCTCAACGAATATACCCGAGCTGACGATCTCCTGGTGCATACGCATGGGTGAGAGATGGACCTTCCTACTAGGGTCATCCGGAAACTAGCCCATTTGAAGTACCTAGCTTTTTAAGAGGACAGGACGTACAGCGTGGTACACGGCAATTTCCATCCAAGATGATCATTGGTCCGATGCCTGACTGTGATAGCCCTCTCGATACCTTATTGTAGCTTTATAACTAGTGGCCGCTTTCCCGTCGTCTACTTACTCCTGGCTCTTCCACAAAAGATTTTCAACCGCTCCGCATGAGATTGTCCGTGGTGCTCTGAGGCTTTGGAATTCCTGCTATCCCTTTATTTCAAGTATTCCCTCACCACTTAGATTGACGCTATCTATCATTCCATTTCCAAGGACGGCCTGCACCTTACTGCCGCCGTTAGAACTCTAACTCCCTACTCTGTACAAGCACCCTCCCAAGAACGACCGATTTACAAATATCATGAACCACAGAATCCCTTATCTTATCTTCGTTTTCGTGCCACAATCCGCTCGACGTACAAGAAAGAGAGCTAGCCCTCTTCAGTCTCGCTTCCCGCGTCGCCGGAGGCTAAGTGGAGTTGAATAAGGCAAGTCAGGACGCAACTACAACTCCCAAAACGAGAACTATCTTCTGCTTGTCCACTTCGATAGCCTGGCTCTTTGGCTGAGAAATAGGGCTCTACAGTGACTGATGGCTAAAGTTTCCAGCCATTCATCCTGATGTTCCACCAATCACGCCAAAAGCTAGGGAATAAGGAATAGGGATTCGTTTCAACTCATTTAGATGGGCACCTGACCCAACTCGCCATTGACAGCCCCTGCTAATCACATCTCTCGATTTCAATAGTCCCCGCCAAGTCAATAGGACATTTATACGCTAGTCGCCGGTCATACATCCAATCATCTTCCCACTCTCCTCTGTCTCACTCAAGTGAATTGCACACGATTGATGGACCTAATCTCTTGAATATCTGATAACAAGAGAACAGGAAGCCTTCCTTTAGACCATTCCAGGACAAGACGACAACACTCTTTAGCCAAATCGTCTGCGATGATGATAAGCTCGCCACCCAGCTTACAACATAGAGGATAGGACTTGTTCTGATTAGAGTAAGTAGTATATATTTATCATATAAGATAGGTGGACGATTCCCCAGAATCCTCCTAACTAAATCACCTTCGAGGCCCCACTCCGTTGCCGTGCTTTGACCATGTCTCCCGAACAATCTCAGTACATATGGCGCAAGACCTGGGGAAGAGTCTCCCCGATCCTCACTCACAACCTTTCATCAGGAACTGATTCCGATACTTAAGACGCTACTACCGTACCCGAGCCTACGAATTACGATATAAGGGCTGAGCTTCCTTTACAAATCTCTTAGGATCGTACACAAAGTCTTCCTTCTTGAAACCCAACAAACATTCTCACGCTTCTTACAAGTCCCAAGCACAAAGGTTCAGTGATCTCTGCCCTTTCAATGCGAGTAGTGAAGAACTGAACTATAGAGAGGCTCCCGTTCTTTTATGAGGTCCCACTATTTAAAGTAAGGAAACCGATCAAATGCTCTGAGGCTGGATCTTATCTAAACTATGCAAACCCGAGCGCATACTATTATAATATATATTATGCTCGTTCAAGCGGGCATTTTCGTTCAAGGTTGTCGAGCGGTTTTTTCTTTCGGGAGGTCCATGGATGATTTATGGTCACTATCTAGTAGTGCAGCCTTGGAGCAGGGACTTCACGACTAGCGATGTGCACCCGACGAAGATTGTTGCTTGGATTCGTTTACCGGGCCTGCACTATCGTTACTAGACCAAAGCCCTTCTTAGGTTCATTGCAGAGGTTTGGTGCGTATCGATTACAATACGACGGATGGTTCTAGGGGTCGGTTTGCTAGAATTGCAGTTATCCTTGACTCCGTGTCTGGGAATTGATGGTAGAGTTCAGCGTATTGAGTACGAGGGTCTCCCATCGATCTGCTTCAACTGTGGTCGCTTTGGTCATGATAAGGAAGAATGTATCAGTTGCCAAGGAACCTACGGCCTCTTCAGGAAGTGGTGAGGTGAGTAGGGCTTCGTCGGGAGGTGATAATAACCCTACACAATCTGTTCCGGTAGCTAGTGGGACCGAAAGTGCACTTTATGGCCCTTGGATGCAGGCTATGGGAAGGAGAAGAAGGTTAGTGCTCAGGGTGGAGAGGCTAGCGAACCACGCCAGACTGCTTCAGGACCCCAGAATTTTGTAGATAAGCCGACTATCTTACCCCATCGGGCTGTGATGATTATTGATCCCGATAATGAATCTGTGGCAGCCAAGGCTTCGGTTAATCAAACTCCGTCGGGGCCGAAGCTAAACTCTAAACGAGCGAAGCCGATCACTATGAAGGATGTCACCAAGCAGAGTCAATGAAATCCTTTATGAGCGTACTCTATATACGAAATTCAACAAAATGGTTGACCTCTTCAAGTACACGGAAGACTCAGTCAATCTCGAAAGAAGTACAAAAGCAAGAATGAAAATACCTTGAGGCATAGCGTTCATCTAATCTAGCATAGAATCCTAATCCCCCTCCACTCTCCCTTGGAACAATTCCTGCACAGGCTTGGTACTGGCCTCATATCGAACTCAGTATAAGGCAAGAAGTAGTTGAATAGTTGATTAAACGTCACAAAGACGACCCTGTGTCGTTGAAGACTACTGGATAGCTACAGCTTACGGCTTTCGTTGCGTCTTCATTCTCGTCATTTTAAGAAAGAAGGGTGGAAGGCGGTAGGAATGAGGCCGGCGAGATGAATCTGGGAAAGCCTGACGGGCTAGACGGTGGGCTTTAGCACGGTTTACTGAGACTTCGTTCTAATTAGACTCAAATAGAAAAAACTGGACAAGGTCCTATCCTAGGCTTAGAGCTGAGCTAGACCCGTAACTTACTTCGGAATGATTTAGAATGCTACCAACTAGACTAAGAGATAGAATGAGGATAGTGCTTTACTTACATATGTTCTTTCCTACAAGACGGACTAGAGGATAGTACCTTGGACTGAGAGAGACTTTTTAGTCCATAAGCGCTAGAGCCAGCCAATTGTGCTAGAACTAAAATAAGATTCAATCGCTCAAGGAGTGAAAGAGCTTAGTTGTTAGACTAAGGAAGAGAGAAAACCAAAAAAGGGAATTCAACCCTTACCTCACTGGAGGAGTGAAACAGTCTCAAGACAAAAGAAATGGACACTCATCCGAATAATGGGCTAAAAAAGAATGCGGGATTCCCTACTTCCGGACATAGTCCTCATTAATACCATACCATAACATAATAAATACACAAAGACTAAGACAGAAGGAGAAAGTGGAGAAGAAAAAGGTGCAGGATAATCGTCACCAAGCAGCAAAAGAAAGTATCAAGCTGTCTTTGCTTTGCCAGCGGATTGTCCCCCGATGACAGCTGCATCTTCCACATGGTCTATCCCTTTCTGAATCTGACTCTTTAGTGGCTTCTTCTAGCAGTGAAAGAAAAGGAAAAAAAAGAAGGTCATACAATAATTGCATTTCCCTTTCAAGGGTGAATAAGGAACAGGATTGCATAGCCGATTCACTTTGTGGTATTCTGCCCATAACCTCTCTAAAAGAAAGGGCATGAGCTCTTTCTACTAGAAAGAAAGAAAGTAGATCTTATCTACGAACTAAGTAGGCAAAAGTTGAAACTAAACTGTTATTTGAATTAGAATCCATCATAAAAGCGATTTTACATTTTATACTTTCATACGATACGATAATGTCAAACATAAATGTGTTGAATTCCACCCCAGATAAACTGCGGAAGAATCCTACGCAGCAGAATCGGGATTGGGTTCATCTTTGCGGCAGCCTTTGGGATAGGAGTATCCAGTCGTCTTCTAGGAATCTTCCTCTTTCTCCTTAACTAAACCTCTCGGGATTTAGAAAGCTGCTTTTCTAGGCAGTTAGGTAATTTGGATACAGGGAGTTGTCTCCTCTCCCCGGTGAGTGAAAGGGCATATCCTATACCCTGTCCCCTTATCGAAATCTGGGACTTCATGCTTAAGAATCCAAGGATCGGGCTCACGAGAGGACCTATTGGAACATATCTCTACCTTTCTGAATTACTAGTTTCCTGTATTGAGATTGGACTGTCCATCCACGCCAACTCGCCTCCAAAAAGCAGATTTGTGAGCTGATGCTCAGCCTCTAAATGGGGATTCTTTCGAGCCCCAAGTGCACAGCTTAAGATCTTCGGAAGGTTTCATCCTTCCAGGCCCTAAAGGACAGAGCTTTTATTTTCTTTATAAGAGGTTTCGCCCACCCTTTGAAACCCGCGAGGAGGCGTCATCATTTCTAGTTTGATTCCGGCACCTATAAGGCCCAACTGGGGAATCCAACCTTAATTGAGATGCAAAGCCTAGATCTTTTCCTAAAACGACTCTCGAAGTTTATCTCAGAAAGCCCATTTTTACGAATTCCTCCGTCAATAAAACTGTCAAAGTTTCCGGTGAATGCGAAAGCCTGCGACAAGTCCTGCAATAAGAAAGAAGAGTATTGAATACTGGGTTTTTCTTTTCGTTGGTAAATTCTCGTTTAGTATAGTTCTCTTCACTAAGATGTATATACTCTACTAAAAGGGATTCACTCATACCTCAACTGGACCCATTCACTTATTTCACACAATTCTTCTGGTTATGTATTTTCATCTTGTCTTTCTATCTTCCAATATGCAATCCTAGGGATCAGCAGAATTCTCAAACTACGAAACCAACTGCTTCCCTTTATTCCACTACTCAATTCAACGAGAGCTTCTCTTTCCTTTTTTGGCTAACGGGCTTCTGAGAGGGTTCACCTGCCCCAACATTTCTACTACTTACAAGTGGAAAGTTTTGATTGATTGTTCTCGAATCCACTGAAGAAGGAAGAGCTTGAATGGCCTTCTTCTATATAGAATGAGACTTTCATCAAAGAAGTAAGCTGATTCAACTCAACCGGCGAGGAAGGCGAAGGGATGAAGCTTCTTAAACAGATCCGTGAGTGGAGTCATTCGCCCCTTTTATGAGTAGTTCCTCAAGCTCAGACGGTGCCATAGCCGGCGGGCACTGGCAGCTGCAAGTGGATTGGTTTCCAATACTAAATACTATAGCCTGTCGCTCTTTCTTTGGGACACGCCGATGACGCGACGCGGCTCCATATGATATGGGGTTTGAGAGGATTTTGTGGAGCACCGCTCAGAGAGAGGCAAAGAGAAAGCAAGATAGCTGGCATTTTCACTCCAGAGTGAAAGTACGCGCCCAGAGCAAAGAAAGCCTTAGATCTTTGCTTGACAGTCGAGTCGCTCTTTTCGAACTTGAACTGGCTAAGATTCAATTCAAGTTCAACTAAAGGAAGTCGCTTAAGCCAGCTCCTGACGCGAGGTGCTGAGGTGCTATGGTTTCTGCAGAGACCTTGGCTTCGGTTGTGATGGACTTGCTTGATTAATAAAAAGTTCTTCTTTTATGGCAGAACGATAAGCTTAGCTGTGAAAAGAATTGCCCAAGGTTGGGGGAATACCGGATTCTTAGTCTGCTTGAAAGGCAGCTACTCTCTTTCGGTCTTCTGAAATGGGAGCTGCTATTGAATCAGCAGAAGAAAGCATCAAAGCGGAGGAATAGCTATCTTTCACAAGCAATTGAGAGTCGATCGCGCATTCCTATGGTTGAGAAGGTCCTCCCATTGACCCTCGGGGGATTCCGGAGAAGGAGGTGCTGTGGCCCTAAACGACGAAGTGCCATCTTTATCCGAATGAAGAAAGGAACCTACCAGTCCCTCTGCCATATATTGCGGAAAGACGAGACCTTTTAGATTATAAAAAACAAAACAAGCAACGGCTTCTAGTTTAGACTAGCGCTACAGACGCTATTCATAATTCATATAGTTATTTAAGAAGCCGTTGTGCGTGAGTATAAGTCTAAAGACCAAGTCTTCCTTGCTCCAGCTAATTGAGACTCTGAAATATATTATTTCCTAAGCTTGTTCGCGAATACGTACGAGACTACCAAAGCAAATTCAACTTCTTTCCCCGGAGCAGCAAGACCAACGGATATGACCAAAAAGGCCTTGCTGTTCCGGTTTAGGGTGCTCTTGCCCAAGATCAACTGGGTCCAGGCCAGTGCAATGCAGAATTCCCGGTCCACTACTTCTATGCATGGTTGGACCAGTATTTTCCTAAGCTGTATATGAGATTGCCGCTTCCGGACCTGGGGAAGCTGAAAGATTCTGTCCCGGAAATGCTTGCAATTGAGAACATTGAAGCCGGGAAGTTCAATGCGAAGATGGCCAGGCTCTTTCTTCGTCATCCGATGAGCTTCACGTGGCGGCCCTACAAGCATGGTATTTAAGAGATGCCCTAAATCTTGTATGATTAGTCGACAAGGTCGATGAAAAGGGCCCTTGCTACTTATTGCTGTTGTGAAAATGCATCAAAGAGAGTATCCTTTCTCCATGCGATGCGGCATTCTGACGTTACGGCAGGGCAACGTGCTTCGGGCATAACCGTACAATCTCCACCAGTTTGCAAGACAATTTAGTTTTGACCTATTCATTCTGGCACCCGGTCACGACGTCAAGCGCTTCATCTTTAACCTTTTCGGAACTGGCAGAATACTGGGCACATATGATGAGAAAGGGCACCGGGGCTGCTTTCGTGATAATGCCGGATAACTGAGAGGGCAAGATGGTCTTGGAGTATGTCCGATGGTGGGCATCAACTGACGTTTTCTTACTTCTCGCAAGGAATCAACAAGCTTTTGACATTCAAAGAGCAGCAACTCCCTGATCAAGAAAGAGTTGAGAGTCGAAGTCCTCCTCCTCCTGAACCCACATATGGACTCATTCCCGAGCAGAGGCAGCCATCCAAATCATCGCAACATCGGAAAGGTCACCAGCCCAGGCAAAAGCAAAGCCGGACCATGAAAGTCAAAGGAGGTTCAGCACCCGTCAGCCAGCATGCATTCTCAATCAGGGAAGAAAGAAGAAGTCCCATCATTTCTTCAGCACCGTCCTCGGCTCAACGGATGGTGACTCGAAGTATGCGGGCCCGCCAAACAAACTCAACCGGCTCGCTCACTTTCAAGTTAAAAAGTCGTAAGCCGAAACGGCAGCATCAGAGTTTACAGCTTCAGCTCCACCAGCTACACAAAAATAGCCAGCATCACGAACACCATCTGCAGCACTCAAGGCACCTGAGCAAGAGCAGGCTGCCTCGAAAAAACGGTCGGGCAGAAGGTTTGCCCTCTTTCACCACTTTGTAGTGTGGTGTGCAGCTGAGGAGGAAAACCCCGGGCGTCATTTTCGGGATTACGCCCTCCTTGGTTTGGTGACGACATCGTCATCGGGGATCCGGCTGTAGCTGCACGTTATCGTGAGTGGCTCAATGACTTGGGGGTCAAAATATATGAATCTAAATCTATAACCTCCACTCTTGAGTTTGCGAAAAAATTTCGTGTCAAGGGCCTCTCCCGTTGGTCGAGCGTCTTCAAACCTCTCCTGCCCAGTTAAAAGCTTCTTACGCCATTGAAGAAGCAGTTTCAGCAGTTGAATCCGGGAATGCAGCTATGACCGCTGCCTTTACTGATTAGGCTTTCAAGAGCAAATGAAATCTTTCCTGGTCCCAGATCTAGTTGTGATTGCCATTGAGCTTTATCTCATTCGATGGAGGAGTGTTAACTCTGCGAAGATTGGATTCCGTCCCCTGGGCAACAACCCTTATTCATTATCTTTCCTAAGTAGTTAAAGTAAAGAGCTCATCGTAGACCAATGGCTAGCTTAGGAAACCGGTAAAGTAACTCTCTTCTCTTGATTCACATTCATGCATATGAAACCGTTGCGACCCATTTATTCGCCGCTGGCACCAAGCGCTAAAAGCTTCGGACTATCCTTAACAATAGCGCTCGTTAGTGAAACCTCTGCTTCTCTATTTTTACATTGGTGAGGGCGCGCTCCTGTATTTTCTTGGTGTACCTCAGCTTCGCTCCTCAGTCTGCTTTAGGTGAGATTCCCTCTTATTCTTGTAATAAAATTCTCATACTTATGTTTATTATGTTAAAAAGTGGCTTCCTCCCTAGCAGTGGGCATGAAAGGTACGAAAGCACTTCTCTGAGAGTGAGACTTTTGAAGGCAAAGAAAAAGTCTTTCTCTTCTTTTTATATTTTTATAGTAGTAGTCGACTATGCCTTTTTGACTACTACTTCAATGCCAACCGGAGTGGCCCTGTAATCTTCTCCATCAGGGTGGGCTACAGTGAGATAGAGCGGTGAAGCTGTGTTCTGAACAGAGCAAGCAGGGGAGGGTATGACATTAGAACGCAAGGTAAGCCCTCTGAATTGGTTATGCCTACGACTTGTATCAGAGAGTGCTCCAATGGGAACATAAGTGAGATTTTGTGGGTTATCATAGAGGAACTGCGCGACATAACATAAGTGATGAGCCACGGGAATTCCCCACGATGAGAGGAGGTCCGCTCAGAAGCAGAAGCTGTGGGCTTCCGAGAGCCCCTGCATCACCTCTCCTCACACTATGCATCCTTTTGGCGAGACCTTCCATTAAAGAACTCCATTTTTTTTTCCCGCCAATCAAAGTCTCCATTTCGAAAGCCAGGAGCGCTACCGTTAGGGGAAGCGGAACTTCCTTTCTTAAATCAAGAAAAATCGGACAACTTGCCAAAAAGTGGATTTATTGCCTCGGCTCTTCGCCATCTGCCTATCTTTCAGGTTCTTATGGCCGAAGGACTTAGCTTATAGTAGGCTATCCTTCTGTCTTTCCTGGTTGTTCTTCCTGTGGTGTCCTAAAAGAAAATGTATGTCTCATGAGTCTTAGGTCAAGATTCCGTAAATGAGTTTCCAAGCCAGCAGATGCAATCCAAGAGATGCAATCCAAGAGGCAAGCTCGAATTCCCATATTCTCAGTAGTGAGATAGACTTCTTAGAATATCAAAGAGATCTTCGTGTACGTACTCTTACCTGATCCTGGAATTTCCTTGCTAGTCAGCCATAGAATCCTTTCTCGCTGGTAGGGCTCTAGATATTGGGAGTTCTCCCTCTAAATCTAGAATAGCCCTTCCGTGTAGCAGTACTTCATAGTGCCATTCCTTCTGTCTTTCATTCGAAATCCTAATGCTTTTTCACTTCCTTTTTCTCTTTAGTAATCTCTTTTGTCAGCCATTGCAAATCTAAAGCCCCTTCCTGGGGGCCAATCCTAGTGCCCGTTATTGCAGTTGCAGTTGTCGTATGCTTAACACATGGTGTAGCAAGGTCCAGTCGAGTTTCCCCCTTTTTAGTCCTATCCTAATCCCTTTACTGCCCATCAAGACGAGAGAATAGGTTACCCGCTAGCCAATTCCCTTCCTTCTGTATTCCTATAGAAAGATCCTCTTTTCTTCTTAACTGACTGAACCACCAGGAGGATGTTCTCAAGCAGCTGATTCGAAAGCATTTTTCTCCTAACTGGGGATTCACCAAGTTTTTAAAAAAAGACCTTCTTGAACAAGCCATTCAAAGAGGGCATGAATGACTCATTTTTCTCTTTCCTTAGCACTAGGCTAAACCTTGTCTATAGGCATTGGCCTACTTACTTCGACAGTTCTGAGTTGTGATTTTGCTTTCAGTAGTAGTGGCATCCACGTCCCCTACTGGAACCAGTCTTTATAGTAGCAGCTGGGTCCGGGATAGAAGATAAACTGGGAGTTCAGTTCCTAAATAGGAAGATAAGGGATTCTTTTATAAATGAATCTCAGATGTCGATTCAATCGGAATTGATAGAGTCAGATTCATCTGCAGCTCCTTCTTTCACACTTGGATTGCAGCATTCTGATGCCATTGATTCTAGCACACCGGATGAATGTGCAGCTTCTTCTATAGCAGTGGATTCTGTCCCTCAATCCCTACTATCCTAACTCTGCTCTAGGACAAAGAGGAGTTGCTCTTAGGCAGCTAAAGACTAGACCGTTCCGATCCCTTTCGGCTCTTAAAAAGAAGACTGTTCTCTTTCCTCTTGATCAAATGCATTTCTAAAGATTCTCACAACACAATGGACTCCCCTACTGCACTGAGACGGACCCAGACCCCCTACCAAAAGGGCTATGTACTGTTCTTTATATCAAACGATAGCTTTCTCAAGTGCCCGACCCCAATCTGGAGGATCTTCCCTTTATCAATGAGTGAGAAAGCAAGAGCCAGTCAGAGAGTCACCATAGCCAAATGATGTTTTCAGGTAGTTCCATCTAGAAGTAGGACGAAAAGAGGAGCTGTCGTAGAATAGTCTTTGTCCTGTCTACCTTGAGATTGCCCCTATCTATCAACGGGGACCCCCAAAAGGCGAATAGGAAGCTTAAAGCGATCTGGGGTCCCACCTTTGATCGAGATGAAGGTGTAGTTTTCACTAGGAATCCAAAGGTTGCCGATCAGGCTAAGTAGTAGTTTTATGTCAGATTGTTGCTCATCGAAAGGGGGAGACCCATTCAAAGCTCAGTGGTAGCACTCGACTTCGGCGCTAGGCCTTGATTCTTTTTCAGCCGATAATGCTGCTGATCTATCTGTTGACACGGCTTCCTCTAGGGTTGATGCCAGATTTGATCTCCATAGTTACTAGTACCTATGGCTTTGGTGCTCCAAACCTGGCTGGGTGTGTAGCGATCTATTTGTCTATTCTGATTTCTGATTTTTTTTGAGTGAAGCAAGTCAGTCTAAACCTTTCAAATTCTTCTAATGCTGAAAGCATAGCTAGCCACCGAACCTTTATGGGTCTTTCTTGTAGCTCCTTTCTGTCTTCCAGTGTGGAACTAGAACCAGCCTATAATCTATTCATCTTACGAACATCTTCCCTTTTGGCTCCATTTTGTCTTAAGAAAAATAAGAAAGAAAAGAAGCAAGCAGATGAATCGATATATAGTCAACTCAATATACTGAAAATCAGGTACTATCCAGTGAGCAAGCCTGTTTGAGTTGTAGTTATTCCAGTAGGTCTGAGCTTTTGCTTTTCTAATCCCGCAATGGAAGTTGCAGTTTATTCTACCATTAATACAGTTTCAGGAGGAGTTGCACTTCTCCCTTACATACCAGAGTTTGAGACTCAGGCTAGAGGATCCTTACTCTCCTCTCCTGGGATTATCATAGTGTCAGATTAGCCTTTTGATTCGTTTTGCCTTCCATTTCTATGCTAATCCCTGAGTGTTCGTTCCCTGGCTCTAGCGAACCAGTAAACTTCCTTCCCAGCCAGGCATTCTCTCTCTTCTTCTTCCTCCCTGACTTCATACTCGCCTAACCCAACAAAAAGGGCAGGGCTGACCTTAGATGGATGGCTGGCAGATGGAAAGCGCTTAGCTTAAGACTAAAGATGGATGACTGGGCACTAGGCGGGCTGGAATGGAACTACTACGGGCTTAGAGTATGACTAAGATATAGTTCAGCTTACAGGAAAGTGGCTAGCGGGGAACGAAGTCGCCCTAAGCAAGGAAAGGAAGGACACAGACTCCGACTCCTTCTCACCTACGACTTTTGCCTTATCCCCCTCTTCTAAGTCTTTCTTAGCCTCTTTGTCTTCCTGTTTGCTAACCTACTCCTCTAACCAGGCTAGTCTATACCCCCCGACCACTTCTTTCCTTTCTTTTTTAGGGCCCGAGCTCAGCGGAATGCAACGAATCTTTTCTCTCCATAAGAGGTTGCGTCTAGTTAGAATGAATACCTGTGGAATTTTTATATCTTCAATGGCCTAATCCATTTTATTTGGACATTATTCTCAAATCGCAGCTGCTTGGCTCTTTCCCGGTGGGAAAGGGTTGAGAAAGCCAGTGCTATGTAACAAATAGACGGTGCCGCTGTGGCATATCGATAACCTTTATCACTTTCAAATATCTGAGATGGCCGGGCTAAGAGAATGAATTTACCAGCTTATTCGAAATAAATCCTTATCACGATTCTAAGTCCTTTCCCTGGTTAGGGAGTACATACCAGGCAAGAGGTTCTTAAACATAAGGGAATGTAGTTTTCTGCACTATAGTCTCAATGTTGCATAATAGACAAACTTTAAATTTACTAACCAACTTTATTATTTTAATAGGATCATTGAATCCTCAACTATTCCGTTAGTCATTTATAAGGAAAGAGCTTGGAGGTTAGTAATCCTTCCCTCTTTCCTCCTGCACCTTGCTGCACTCTCCAATTTAAGGCAAAGAGAGAATGCTAAAGTGATTGGCAATGTCTTCTTGAGAACTCAAAATTCCATCTGCTACAACCTTCTTTTAAGCTTAAATCGAATAACCCGGGGTCGAAAGAAATCTCTCTCCTATCTCTTAAAGGAGTTAATGAGAATGGGATGACTTTTTCATTCCTTTCTTTGGCTGTCACTGAATTCATCCGGCAATTGATACCGAAAATCGGCCGCATCCTTTGATCGGGTAAATAACAGCAAAACTGTCCCATGCCACACGGGCAGAAAAATGAAATGGCAACTAGACTAGTTAGTCATTCGTTGGGGGAGCGGAAATGGCACTTTACAGCAAGAAGAAAGAACAACGAAAGTCGAAGATAGGCTTGTAGAGATTCTGTAGCTGATACAACTGATCTTCCTTCATCTCCTTTCCCGAGTCTTCTTTATTGATTAAAGAATTGGCTGCTGCACTTCTGTCACTGACTCAGTAGATGGACAAGACAACCTCTTTCACCGAGTCGGGTGCAGAAAAGTCTGCTATCGCTTAAGATAAATAGATAAGTGGGGCTTACCACTTCATCTGTTGTGAAGATACATAGGATGTGGAAAGTTAGCAAATAAGCGGCTTTAGAAGACCCGTAGCTGGCCATAACTTTTACTATAACTTTTACTGATGTCTCCGGAGCGTCTTCCCGGTGAAAAAGGGTCTGCCACCACTGAATCGGATGTCTCCTTATCCATAAGCCCAGAGATCAGAGAGAATAGTAATACATAAGCCTAGCCTAGGCAACAGAAAGAGAATGAGTAGGAAGATAGGATCGATGTAATTGAGAAGAAGAAGAAGAATTTTCCAGTTCGAGAATAGGGAATGAGTGAAAGTTTCACTAAAAGATACGTAGATCTTTTCCTTCCGTTCGTTGGGGAATCGTCTAGTTCGTATTCTATATCGACTATACGTAATGAAAGCTTGTTGGGAGGAGATTATGCTGGCGAAAAGGCAGAGCCAAGCTCAACGGGATAAGACTCTGGGTGTACAGGATGGAGGTCTAACTCTACGCTCGGTAGCTACCGGAAGTTGCTTCGCTCCCCAACTCGTTTAAGTCAACTGAAGCCATGGGTCATTCCCTTGTTTACGAAACTGGGCTATGAAAAAAGAGGAGTGGAACAACTACCTTCCCAGTCTATCGGGACTCTACCTTCTAGGCGAGTATAGAAAGAAAAACCCACTGATTCCTAAAAGAAAGATATTGTCTTATGAACATTATATACGATATTCTTCACTTTCAGGGTTAACACACAAGTACGACCAGTGCCCCGACCTTGCCGCCTTACTTCACTCAGCTATAGCCCAGACAAATGCTTATTATCTACTTAAAGACTCTACAGGCACCAAAGTGAAGTGATTCCAGGGTGGGGGAAGGGGAATCTAAATAGAAAAGAAGGCCAAGGTAGTTCAAGGTCGAGATAGTCTTGGCAAAGCAATTCATCTACCTTGTTTGTGAGGTATTATTATTAATTAGGTAATAATCGCCTTATTTCTTTCTTGTAGTACTGTCGGTCTAGGGAGAGGAATGGAAGTAGTCGTGTTGGTTCTTTTCTTTGGATCTGCTTATGTCTCTACTTCGGTTGATTCTCATGCCAGTGGACTCCATGCTCTGCTTTTGGCCTTATTAGCTTGATTTCTGAAGTGAGCATGAAGTCCGAATTGAATAGATACTGAGAAAGCGTCTTTCGTGATGAAAGTTGTAAGCTCGGATTCAGGATTGAGAAAGAAATCTGGAAAGCGCAGCTTTAGCTGAATCTATTTAGGGTAGGCTCTAAAAAAATGCGTACTATGCCTAGAAAATAAGCGGATTTTGGCTCAGCATCTTTTGAAAGGGAATCCAATATCTGTCGAGTCGGCTAGTCGAAGCTGAGAAGGAAGAGTGAGCTCTTCCCGTAGGAAGTTTCATTCCTAACTGCTCAAGCTTTGAGGGTTGAGATGTGTCTTAGACCTGTAGTTTCAAACTGAGATTTGACTAGAAAGTCAAAGGGCTTTACCGGATCGATAGAATCCTCTCGCTTTAGCTCGAGCATTTTCAAACCTCTCTTTCTTCTTTCTTTTCTACGCTTTCTTCTCTTATGATATAAAGTCTAAGAAAGAAGGAGTCCGGAAAGAAAAGGGCAAGTTGACTCCAACTGACTGATCGACCAGCCCTTCCCGCCTTATCTCTTCCATCCCGCGGTTAAGCTCTCGGCCCGGACCTTGCTGACCTTTCTCCCTCCGGCGCTTTCCTAAGCTCTATCAAGCCCAGATCTCCCGACCCCCCGCCGCTTGCTGATCTTGCTCCTGACTCCTCTCTTTGCCTTTAGTGGGAGCTCTTATCAGACTGACGAATTGGTTAATCAAGGATTCTTTTCTTATTAAGGTAAGGTCATCAAAGTAGAATAGATAGCATAGGCCTATGCCTTAGACTTATCTCCGCTAAAGCAGCTTTTTTCTAAGACTGCCTCCACAGGGGATTCGTTAAGAGCTCAAAGAGGTTGCTGCTTTACTATCTATCTAACCTCCCTCACTAACACTAAAGAGCATATACAAAAGATATTAAATAACCATTGTCCTCAAATAAAAGGAAGAATTTCAGGGCAAGAAAGCATACATGCCTATTTAGCCTACTTACTGCTTGACCTACTTACTGAATGCCAAAGCAAGGAAAGACTCTATTCCATAGCTTCTGCTTGTCCTCGCTTGCCCACGCTTAGCACGCATACATGTGATTCTTCTTCTATCTCCAAAGACTAGCTAGAAAGAGAATTGGCTACTTTCTTTCTTCGAGTTCGATCCCTGTACTGTGCTTATTCACTCTTCCTAAGGTAAGGCTATCGAGAAGGGATTGATTCTATTCACAGACAGCTTTCCTTCTTGTCCACGCTTTGACTTGCCTTAATGATTGGTCCCCGTAGACAGGTATTACTTCAATGCCCTTGCTATCTTCAAAGGTAGAAGAAGGTTAAGGAAGAGCAATGCTTACCTTACCATACAATAGTAGATTGGTCCATTGGGAGCTACTACTGATTCCGGCTTGGGATTCTTAGAGCCCCAAAGAAAGGTCAAAGAAGGCAGGGAATCAAAGCAAAGACATGCAATGAATTGAATAAAGAAGGCAGGCAAGGTAAAGATAGAGCTCCACACATAGTTATTAGTTCAGCGCAAGGCTAGCTCTCATATATTATTATATGCTTGAAAACTGCCTGCCTTTAGGGGACCTTGTGATTCATCTCGCGTCCTATCTACACACGTACTTGTCTCGTGTAGAGTGCTAGGACCAAAGAAATCCGAATAATTCTACCAATAAGATCTTAACCAGCCATTTAGTAGTCACTCTTGTTTATTCTGCCGGTCGACGAGAGAGGCCATTCTGCAACCTGACCTTATGCGCCTTATTTTCTTCTTCTCTATGCGTACGTCTCGATAATATTTTAGGATAGCTTCCATGCCCATCTTATACAAACCTGTTGGAATCTCATCTGTGACTATCTTGCCTACGTCTTCATCATCATCCACCTGAGCAAACCAACCTTCTCTTGCCCGGCTAGCTCTGCTGCTGATAGGGCTAAAGCGCATAGTAAGCGTTGGTGCAGTATAGCGCGGTAGTAGCACATTAGATTAGGGGTAGTTAGCGTGCATTAGATTAGAGTGCTGCGCGTTGTCTTGCTAGTGCCCGAAAATGCCTTTTTAAGTTGGGGTTGAAGCTCCTTAGTCGGTAAAACAAGGAAGAAACCTATGTAGTGGGTTCGACTCCCACAGGAGCGAAGATTTCTCGTTATTTCTTTTACCTGCCCGCTTAGTGAATTGATCTCTTGTTTAGCGAATCGGGAATAAAAGGCCTGGGTCTCTTTTCTTTAAATGCTTTCTCCCGCCACCCGGCTCGTGAGTCTAATTCTGGGGTTCAGGAATAGGGGAAGAGGGAGTCTATTGGTATGGGTCCTAATCGCTCGTAACGATCCTTGCGGATCCCTTCTGTCGTCTCGGTCGCCATCTATCCCCTCTATCGTCTTCGTTCGAATCGGTCGTCTATGATCGTGCCAAAGGGCGGAGCTTTCTTTAAAGCACTAATTACTGGGTGAGCTGATACGAGTAGTTACAAATCGGATGCTACCAAAAAACTATATTTATCTTGTCTTCCTTCTCTCAGGACATTCTCTTCTTCTTCTTTAACTTTTTTAACTATGTTATTTGCTTTCCGGTTAGGAGACCAGGAAGAGCGGATTCTATAACAGTATAGCAGTAAGAGTTACTTCCACTTGGCTCAATAGCCAGAGATGAAAGTAATAAAAGTAATAGAAGCTTATTCTTTCACACAAGAGCAACCTATTTTTCTGAATGTCCAGCTTATGATGATTCAATTACAACAGCTGCAGCAAAAGTAGAAGGATCAGTCTCCCGACGTACCCAACACCTTCGAAAGAGCTGAGATGAGGACCCCATGAACCCTAGACTGAATCCAACCCTGTCATGAAGAAACCCGTGTGTTACGCGCAGGTCGCTCCTGAAAGAGCGGGGAGAACACCTATTAGTATTTTGGGATGTAGGTGGTTGGGTAACCACTTCGACCTCAGAGACGTACCTTGCTTTTCAAACCTAAATCTAGAGAAGTATGACTCACAAAGCCATAGATTACCCAGAATATAGGCGCGTTTCACATTCTTTCTCGTATATATTATAAATAAATATAGAAATGTAAGACAGAATTCATCCAAGATCCAAAGCAGAATGCCTAGAAATAGGAGGGGAAAGAAAACAACTCCAACCGGCTCCATATTAATGGATTATACTGGTATTGGTCCTATTACTGTTGGGACTGGTACGTTATCTTCCTTAGGAATGATGGGATCACTCGTAGGTTAGGGCACTATTCTCGCCAATCCTCTCATAACGACATAGCCACAGATAGCTTAACAGAGGTAGCATTCCTTGTCTGCTGGATTTCTATTGTTTGACTTTTTTAATGTCTTGCTCCCGGATTTACCTTGCTGCTTTGGGAGAGAATCTTTCCTGCCTGGGTTTTTTGGTACAGTCCGGAGATAAAAAGAGGATTTCTAGGTGGAAAATCAATATCGAGGGGAGGGCTGTTATTCATGGAAATGAAATAGGATATGCTGTCAAACTTGCTTCCTCGCCCACAGGCAC
The DNA here is from genome assembly GCA_948192965.1 of Dalechampia spathulata. Lineage (NCBI taxonomy): Eukaryota > Viridiplantae > Streptophyta > Magnoliopsida > Malpighiales > Euphorbiaceae > Dalechampia > Dalechampia spathulata. The sequence goes on from CANYBF010689564.1 coordinate 25,985, forward strand.
TATCAATACTGTACTCTTGTTTAATACATTCCCCTTTTATTGTTATTGTAAAGGCCATCTTTTTTGATTCCGTGTGAATTTCCAGTTGCTTTGCCCTTTGAGCAAGTGGGAGACATAAGAGAATCTCTTGCCTTCTATAAAAGCAGTTCATTGCATTTTGAGAAAAAGTCCATCAAGTTCAGTCCTACGTTTCACCCTGCCTAGGGAAAAGAGGGACTCCTATGACAATAGGAGGGGTTTTATAAGAAAGTTTATAAGGCGAAGAAGGATATATACCCATCCTTGGAGAGCGTCGAAGTTCTAAGATTACTATTCTTACCCTGTAGACGGTGTCTAGGATAAATCCCAATAGTAGGGTGTCTCACAGTTCTTGTTCACCTGATAGTATCAATAGTTGTCCCACGAAAGCCATATGAGTAGTGAATGAAACTATTCATTCTTGGCGGCAGTATTCGTACCCGTGGTTGCATTTCCCTTTTTTAAGCATGTAAGGCAGTCTTAAGCAGTTCCAGCATGCCTACAAGTAAGAAATTGAACTTGATATTCATTCCCCAGTCCGGTAACCTTTCCAGTGCTTAGGTTAGTCCATATATCCCGAGGTTATACCGTTCAAAACTCTCTAAAGAGCTAAGGGACTTGAAGTTCTACCAATCCCCCACCCACTCCAAACGAACTAAACAAGTCAATTGCAAAAAGAGAGAAGCTCATACTGTTGGACTCCTCTCCATCAAGTTGCTAGCCATCAGTGGTTGATCTAGTAGTTAGAAGGAGAGATGTATTTCTCTCGGCCGGGCAAAAGCTTATTAGTTTAAATCTTCTTCTCCATCAAGCCAGTTCAATCCATTTCTTTTCTCTGCCCGGATAGCGAGCCTAAAAGCTAACAGGCCTAAAGGGATACCTATACCAGAATAGGGCGATCTCTCTCTCAATACCTTTCCTTTCTCCTCCACTCATGAGGTTAGGGAATTCAACTTCCCCTTCTATCTCTTCCCAGAACTATCGAAGACGGAATCGGGTTGAAACTACCGCTTGTAGGGATTGGGTCGTTGTTAAGTAACCTAGCCTGAATTACATCCAACCTCACTGACGAAAGGGAACCCTTCACTCCCGCTAGGGTCAAGATGTGGTTATTATACCACCGGATCGACAGACTAGGTGGGAAGAGGGAGTGAAGTTAGTCGATAGACTCCCATCCTTCCAGGGTTCGCAGGTGAGATGCAACAAGCTATTGATGGAGCGCGAAAGCCGTTACCAAGATGCTAGGCGAGGGCTTAGGGCAGCAATCTCGAGTACTATTAGGCCGAGCTTTGCCGAGTTAAAAGAGAATTGGTATAAATTCTCCTAAGTGAAGCAAATGCTACCCAGTTGAAGATAGAGCCGCTAAGTAAAGACAACTAGAGAGTGCGAGGGACAAGTTTTAGCGGATGGTTGATTCCCGGCCAGGAAAAGCTACAGGTGAGAATCTTTCGAAGAGTGAAGTCCCAATCCTGATGAAAGGCAGTTACACCTAGGTAATTGTTTAATTACTTGAGTCGGCTAAAATCCTTTTTTCTAAGTTTCAGTTCCGTAAAGGAGTAAATATCCGGATTCATAGCCCATTGAATACCCGGTTCCCCCAGCGAAAGGGGTATAAGCACTTGATCTAGTTTTTTTATTGATTCAGTCCCATAAGCAATAGCAGGGATGGCGGCAGAGCTATAGTAAAAGAAGCCGCGGGTACTCCGTCGCTATAGCCAAACTATTGGAAGGAAATTTCATTTTTGAGAAAAGGGGTTGGGAACCATCGAAGGACTAGCAACCTGACAGTCCTAAGCAACCTGGAACCAACAACATTACATATACCATACTGCTATAGAAGACATGAGTACCAGTTAGACTACGGGACGCGTACACCCGCAATTGGTGAGCTACTTACTACCCCTTAAGTCAAGAGCTAGTAGTACTATCAGCAAAGGATATCGTAACTATGGCGAATACGTTTTTCTTGCTTGCCACATAGCCGGAATGCGAACTAAGCAGGAACATGTGAACTAAGCCCAAGGCATGATCCTGGATTGAAGTTCTGGAATTTTTGACACAGAGCGGAGGCATACCAGGCTTAATAACGACTAAAGACCATTGGACGACCGGGAAATAGCACTGAACAAGCAGGGGCTAAAAGCTTCTTCTACCCAGTCTTCTCCCATAGTCTCAGAAGAGGGTCAATACGATCCCTTTGAGAAAGAAGAAAAAATTCAACTATCAGAGCCATTGCGGGTGATTTCGACTTCGAAAGCCATGAGCCCCATTCACGAAAGCCTACGGAACAAACTTGCTACTTTTGATTAAAAAAACTCGTCGCTACTTCTCTTCTGACCCCTCTACGTACCCTCTCTTTCTCAATCTGAACCTTCCATGTACCCGACACTGATTCCCAAGCAGAGGGATTAGAAGGAGGATCTTACAACTACATTTATTATTATTACATAACTTAATATTAAATAAGAATGACAGAAGCCCGCTGCTAAACAAGCACAGATTGGTAAATAAGCACAGAAATAGGTAAAGGAATGTAAGCACATCTTGCACCTTCTATGATCCATTCAACCAGCCTTCAAGATGAGAGATAGGCCTTTAGCAAGGAGATATCGCACGGAAAGCCGGATTAGGTCTTATAATCGAGACTGCTTTTACAGGCCTTAGTCCCTTAATGAGATTACCCTGAGGCTTAATAAAAGATAGCCATATAAGTGACATCCTAGCCAGAGAAGAGCAACAGGAACTAGATTCAAGAAAGTTATGGACTGAAATCAGAGATTGGATGGACATCCGAAACAGAGAGGAAAAGGGGAAGGAAACAAGGCTAGCTCACGAAAGAAAGCTTTGCAACTACGCTATATATTGATATTGCAACTGCGCTAAAAAGGACACATCCGCTTTCTCTGTATGTGGATTTTGGAGTCGCACTGATCGACAGGAAGAGCTCAAATTAGTAGACGGAAAAGAAGATGCAAAAGCTTTCGCACTTACTCGCATACACTTTTTTTTTCTGTATTTGGTACTTGTACTCTATGTACATCTCATTAGAGAATAGTAGAGCTCAGCTGGACTAAGCGAGGCAGTACTCTGAGCCATATCCGAGACTATTAGCATGAGTTCCCCTCTCACCAAAGCTTCCGAACTTGCCAAGAAGTGGCCTATTCCTACAGTACAGGTCTCTATCAACTAACTCAAGCACTAAAGAGAGGTGGGGCAGGACATCGATAGACAATAGACCAAGGAGCGAAAGCCACTCAGTTGCTTGCTAAATCGAAGAGAGCAGAAGGCACCTCGCCTAACATTATAGGAGAAGGGGCTGCAACCACTCAAATCTTCTTTGTGAAATGGAAGAAGAAATGGGCGGGCAGCTTAGACTCTTTCCCGAAGAGAGCTCCAACCAATAGATGAGATTAGAGACGCTAACATAACAGGGGCAGGATCCTTCTATAAGATAAGAAACAAGAACGGGATATTCGCATTAGCAGAAGGAGGAGAGCAAAGAGATGAGCACTTTTCAAGCAGCTTTCCTTAAGGAAGTCATCTATGTGACCAATGCACGCTTCAAAGAAAGCAAAGAGGGGTGCTCGCTAGCAGCTCAAGGGGATTGAAGACCAAGTTTTTGGCTCTTGTTGACAAAGAAGAAAAAGGGAAATTAACGCATTTGAAGGTAACCACCCTACTAGTATAGTATAAGGACCTATCGGACCTGTGAAAGTTTCGTTTTTGACTAAACTAAGAAACACGGGCTTTGCTTTGCTGCGACGAGGATGCCTTTTTTAATCAGCCAACGTCAAGACCTGCAACAGAGTCCTACCACGTTAAGGGAGAGCACCCAACTTGCTTGTTGACACGTGAGGGGAAATAGGAGTCTGAGATGGCAGGATTTACCACAAGAGCCCTATGGTAGTGATGGTTGGTCCCACTACTCCTTCTCGTTTCACTCGAGTGCTTTACAGACCTTCGAGTGCCTTTTGCGCTTAGCGTCGGAAAGAGGTGCT
>CANYBF010689564.1:35000-42500 GCA_948192965.1 Dalechampia spathulata
CCGATTTTCACCCGATTTCGCTGACAAAATGAAATTATAGGACTGCTTTTACGCTCGCATTCTCTTTTCTAGCTTTCGTACCTTTTCAACCCCCTTTCTATTTAAAACCTACTCCTTGAATTGAAAGCTTATTACGGACGGGACACATCGGCGCGCTGAAGCTTCGCAAAGATAGACTCACTAAGACAAGGAGCTTCATTGGCCTCGATGTCCTGCGGGCGAACCACCCCCCGCCTACTGGCAGCTAGCTGCTTAATGAACTGAGGGATGGAACCAACTTCAATAAGAAAAAGGAACGTATGAAACATCTTCCGACTTAGAGAAACCTAAATCTTCTTCATAAGGCCATTTACGAGCCCTTTATGCCCTGTTTAGGGCCTCTGAGAAGTCAAGAACCATTGGACGGTCTTTCAGAAGCCCTTTTTCTCTCTTGTTTTCTTGACCGGGCCTGGCCCCTGTCTTCCGAATAAGATAGATCCATACATATGGCCTCGGGCGTAATTCCACATCTCGAGGTCGGAATGGGATGGAAAAGGATTCTTTTTTTGATGAACAAGAAGCAAAGCTGCGTTAAGCATCCAGTGTTAAGTATCTAACCGGCCTTTCTTCTCTTAAGTCTTGAATTGAAAGAAGATATATAGAACAAGGCTTATGGCATCGCACTTAGAACGCTTAGAACAAAGATAAGCTTGCTTACTTGACATATCACATTTCCTGCTTCGGAATATACAGTACCAGGAGCGGGAGCAGTAAGTAATACAAAACTCCTTCCTTGGAAACCAATAGAACGGGTAACCAACATAGTCAACTTCCTCTCCTAAACAAGAGAAACTGCTGCTTCTTAAATAGCTTGGCTTGTCACACGACACCCCGCCGAGAATGATGGAATTCCTGCAAATGCCCTTAGGATCCAGACCCCTTTAAGTTTAAGGGAAGGACCTAACCCTCAGTTACCTTTTGAAATAAAAAGAAAGAGGTAGCCAACTCTACTTAATAAGTTTCGCTTATACCATGCCTATACCGTGCCTTTTAGCCTTTCGGCTCAACCGCCTGAGACTTCCTTGGCTTTCCCTCAAACATCAGGGCCTTAATGAACATGCTTTACAAAGCAAAGAGAGAAGTCACCCTTTCCCAGAACTGCCGATTGCTACATACGAGCGGGAAAGATTAGAACAAGGGTACTCTAAAAGAGAACATTCCCTGCCGGTCGTACTGGAATATCAAAGGTAGGACAGCCTGTACTGGCTGCTTATAATCCTTTATAGATGGCCGATAAGAGGTTTTTTTGGCACTTTCAATCTGGTTAGTAGTATATATATTCCCTATCTGGGTATTCAATCGGACGATTTTACTTAATAAAGTGAGGAACAGCTTATGCCAGCCACTAGCTTGACCTTGGGTTAGCTACTTCGGACATCTGTACCACACTGAAGACATCCAGAACTGACAGCGTCTACTGGCGCTGATCATTATACCATGCTGCCCATCATAAGCTATATTTTACATCCGGATTTAAGTAAACGGCCTTAAGCAGTTATTCCGACCATCCGTTTGGTAACGATCTTCCGAGCGGGTGAAGCCCTTTTGTCCCGGATTGCATCTATTCCTCCCGATCGAGTCCACATAGCCAGAATTCGCTCGTAGTGCAAACTGGTCAACCCGAGCTAAGACCCGAAATCCAGCACCACCGATCCGTGCTAAGGTGGTTACCTGCCTTACTGGATACTTCATATGGACCGCCATTAGCCCACATGGATGGTGAGAGTTGAGTAAACTCTTGATTGAGATAGGACTGACGTCCACCCCCCTAGCTCTAAATCTCTTAGCGAACTCGGCTGAGCCCGTGTGAAAAAGAAGGGATTTTTTTTAATGAGATTTTGACTCCCAAATTCGTCGTCTTTTCATGTCGCCTTGGGGAGAAAGACATAAATAAAGAGTTATGTAGCTATAACATGAAAGCAGACTCATAGACACCGGCTACTTCCTGATCAGCAATGACGGAGTCATCACCGAGCACAGCATACCTTGAAAATTTCTACCCTTTTTTCTCGTTAAAAGTATGTAACTCGTAGAGCGCACCTCTTCTGCACACCACCCTATTCAATTCAAATAGGATGTGTAAGTGCGGGCCAAGAGGAATGATATCCGAAAGGTTGTCCAGCTACAAAAGAAAGCGAGGATCCGGGCCGCTTTAACCTAAAAGATGTTAGTCCCCAGCGCAGAATGAACCGCGCTAGACGCGAACGACCTATCGAACAAGCATACCATAGTTTCAAAGAGCAAGACTAAAGACCACCCGTCGGTAGCCGACTGGAAGTCGAAACTATAGCACACCTGATTTCCAACTAGCAAGTCAAGAGACCAAGTCTGGTGGAATGTACCCTCTTGTGGTACGCAAGACCGACATGATAAAGTCATGAACGGCGCGAAACAGCTGACATAGTTGCCGATAGAAAATTCTTCCTTTTCCCTTCTCTCATCAAGTCGGCCTGCGATCGGAATCGACTGAACCTGATGACAATGGGGGAAGTACGGTCCTTTCGAACCAATCAAGATAACTAAAAAAAAACTCCTTCTTTCTTTTTCTTATGGTAATCAAACGGATAGCGAACTCTCTCGGCCCACAGACACCCTTGGGGCCACTATTTCCCCTGCGCATGTACATAGAAAAGGAGAAATGGAAAGGACGTCAACTCATAAGCAAGTGAGGGAAAGCAAGTCTCACCCTATGCTATAATAAGGGTACTTTACTAAGCATTGAACTTCTAAGGCGGCAGCCAGCCGCCTTCCAGGTTGGAGACCACGTCATCCCTTGGTAAAGGGGAAATAAGAATCCAAGGCATATCTCTAACGAGTCAAGTCTTAAAGAGACAAAAGAGAAATCCAACTTGAGAGAGCATCAGGATCATCCCAAGGACGGATCATATCATCAAAAGTACCCTGAGTTACCTTCCTGGCTAGTTCAATACACTTAGCCAAGGAACGAAAGGTCAATCTGAACCGCCCGACCGTCTTTCTTCTATATCATTATTCTATGGAAAGAAAATCCGAGGATAGCCGGACCTAGTGAGGGAGACGGAGACCGGTCCAGGCAATAAGTCTGGAGCTTTCTTATCGCCTCCATAGGCCGTCATTAGCCAAGACGCACACTGCTTCAGATACAGAGCGAGACCACCCCGACCTTTTGCCTAAATTTTTGTCTTTTCTGGGGTAGACTGCGAGACAAGTCTCTTTGGTTTTTCCATAGCTATTAGCAGAACCTTCTTCAAGAAGCCTACAAAGAACCGAGAATCCTCTCCAATTCTCTGCCACCTGATAGGTGAGACCGGCGACCGGTAAAGAGACCTCTGCTTTCATTTCAGAGCGGGCACCGGGGAAAGGCAGCCAAGCAGCAAGGCCCACCAGCAAGAAGAAGGCGAGTGAATAAAGAAAGTAGAAGTGCAATTCCTAAATCCAAGTACTCCTATTTCAGTAGATGAGCTGATTGTAATAACATATGCATGCTTCCTTTGTAATCATGCTTCGACCTTTTGCTTGCAACCTTGAGGGACTATAGCTGTCATTCCAAGACTACCAGTCGTGCTAAGATCAAGCCAAAGCCCAGGTTGATCAAGTATTCGACCTTGAATTCCCGACTATTTAAGCCAAAAAACGGTGTTTTCAAAACGATTCCTGAGTCTACGGAGAAAAATAGGTCTTTAAGCGAAAATCCCGGGTTTTCTAAAACCTTCTCGTGATGATCTCACTCCACGTACGTAGTCGCTATAGCTTGACTATTGGGAGGAAAAAGGTTGATTTTGTCAAATCAATTCCATCGAGCCTCTAGCACACATAAGGTAGGAAAGAGTTTTAAAGAAGACTGATTCACGAGCTTTCTTCCTTTCCTTAACCTACCTCTCCTCCCTTAGCCCAGGCTGTCTTGATTGAATCGATTGCCTTCCTGCTGGCTTGGAAAAAAAGTATCCCGGACCCGGAGATCTCTTATCTTATTTAGTAGGTAGGTCAATATCGGTTCGATAGTTAATGGCTAAACCAAGATCTCCCCTTCCGCTTTGGTATTGGTGACTGTGAAAAAGAAACCTTCTTTCATGAAAGTCTGGAAACGACTCTAAAGAGAGAGTGACCCAACGAACGAATCAGGAGGACGGGCTTTCAAGAGGCCTTTTTTAGACTGAAATCTTGATTCGAGAACGAGAAGAGGTTAATCGAGATTCTAACTCTAAGTAATAGGGGATTAATGAAAAGGACTGGGCAAATAGGTTTATCCATAAGCAAAAGTCCCTCCTTGCCTAGGGGCTCTTGTCTTTCTTCAAAGCCGAACACAAAAGAGATATGGGCTGCTAGTAAGGGAGGACTGTGAAGCCTTCCAGGCATAGGTGATGCCTTCCCGGTACAGGTACGGACTTTGAGAAGACGGCCTTTATCTTTTACTGTGTGGAATAAGAGCTCTTAGTCCTCTCGGCATAAAGGCTGTTTTTGTTGCGGGTTCATCAGAGCTTGAGAATATAGCTAGGTGAACTAATAAGGAAAAGTAGGCATGCTAAGTAAAGGATGATGGCATCGAATCGGAAGATAGCCTATATAAGAGGAAATAGCAAGTGCTTGAGAAGGAGCCGTGAAAGAAGGGATTGCCCTAAGGCTTAAAACTGTTCTCGTTTTTCATCGAAGACCAAATGAGTTACACTCAAATATACGTATTCGTTTCTCAACGCTTTTCGTTTAAAGATACGTATATTTGAGTGTAACTTAGATACGTATCTTTAAACGAACGGAAGAAGTCTAAGAGTCTTCTTCTCTTTTCTTTGTCGAATGAGACTAAATGGGTCAGATCAGGAAAATTCCTAGGATACATGGTATCCAAAAATGGGATGGAAGATAAAGTCAAAGCAATTCTTGATATGTCTCCACGAAGTGCAGCGAAGGATGGCAGATTTTTATCTAAGTCAGCTGAGCGAGGTTTGCCATTCTTTAATGTGTTAAATTAAAGTGGAATGATCGATTTCAGCAAGCTTTTGACGAGCTCAAAGGTTATCTCCATTCCCTTCCACCTTAGTTTCTCCCAAACTGGGGGAAATCTCTTTTTAAGAGGCAATTAGTGCTGTGCTTGTGCAACAAGATGGAAATACACAAAGGCCAGTGTACTATGTAAGTAGAGCGCTACACGGAGCCGAACAAAAATAGACTAGTGCAGTGAAACAGGTCTTGGCTCTAGTCCATGCAGCTCGGAAGTTGAGGCCTATTTGTGTTCTTACTGATCAACCACTTAGACAAAGCCTGAGGCTTTAGGTCAGATGACCAAGTGGGCAATAGAACTAGGAGAACACGATATATCATTCCAGCCTAGAACTGCAATCAAAGCTCAAGCTCTGGCAGACTTCATTGCAGAAGAAGTTAGTTTACAAAGCGAAGCACAGCATGATGAAAATGCAATGCAGGTAGATTATTACTCAGTCTGTCGAAAATAAAGAGAATTCCAGGTTGGTTCTCTATGTAGATTGAGCTTAAAATTGGGGCAGATCTAGTTCTCACTAGTCCAGAAATGAAAAAGGTGAGTATGAGGAGATGATGAAAGCATATTTATCTGCTGTTCGGACTTTTGTTTCAACTCTTCAGTCTTTTCAAATTGAAAGGATACCAACGAGCTTTTCTCATTTGGGATGATTCTTTACATCCAATGCAGTAGCGGTACACTGATCACAATACAAAATCTCTACTTTGACCTCGGCCGAAGGCAAGGAGTGTTTGGCCAAAAGACGGCGTTGGGTCGACTCAACAGAATCCCCCCTATTACCTCATCCGGATAGGGGACCACTGGGAGGGTCCGATTCGATGGACCAGCTTCCTCCACCCCGGGAGGTCAGATCGAAGCCATGAGGAGTTACTTTCTTGATAGTACCCCTTTACACTCACGGGATAGATAGAGGAACGAACGGAATGAGTGGAAGGAAATGAGTTTCACTTGAACTTAGATACGTATTACTTGACTATACGTTGCGTATAGTCAAGTAAGTTGAGTTGACAGTGTTCACCATCGATCATTCCAGCTCGCCATAGCGAGGGCCTGCTTTCTTATGCTACTACTAGACATCCTATGACTCTTCCTTCCTTTCGGTAAGCTCAGTCCTCGAGGGAGGATCCGAGAATCCACTCTATTCCTTAGGGCTAGCAGTCTCTCTTTCTGTATCGGCTCGTCTATACGACGAGCTTCGCACAGAACAGTCAATCTACGAGGGGTGGAGGAAGAATAGTCAAAGAAAGGGGACGATCTCTCTTTCCTTGCCTACGGGATGCGCACATGAATCACTCTTATATAAAGTGTATATAAAGTGAAAGTAGCAATTCCTTTCTCTGCTTCTTTTTTATTTTGACGTCTCAGCAGCAAGCCCAGCTCGGCTTACGCAATGATCGGAAGAACTCTCTTCAATAGCCCATGATTGAAAGAGACGAGACGTAGATGAGAACAAATTCTTTTCATAGTCTGCAAATTTTATTATTGTTGCCGATAGGTTTATTGACCTTACTAGTCATATGCCCTAAAGGTTAACTGTCTGGATAAACAGATAAGCGAATCAAGTGGTTGACGAAAGATCTAGTCCTCGTTTTTCCCTATCTGGTGTGGTCTTAGATTCCGCTGTCCCTTTGCGCTGTGACTAGGCCCCCTTTTCCGCTTCACGCAATAGCACGCTCCGAAGCAAGCGAGCTTCGCCGGTAGTAGCCTCCTGAATTAGTCGAGTAGCTTCTTTCCGGCAAAGCTTTCCAATCCTACACTCCTTTCTTCTTTGTCTGGGAATAGCTCCACCAGACAAAGAAAGAATAGGAGATTTGAGTGAGGCCCTAGAATTCAAAATATCCGGCTGGATCGGTTCACTTCCACACTAACCAGATCGTAAGCGGAATCATCAACTTACTGGATCCGCACCTTCCCTTCAGGCAGGGTCTGCTCCAGTAAGTTGAAGTGGAAGTGAAATCCTTAACTCACACGAGATTGAAAACATAAATTCTAGCGCATTCGAAAAAGGTTTGTTTTGAGGAGCAAAGTCTGTTATTCTTCTTCGGTGGTAAACTTACTTATCCGGGACCTCCAGGACACCCAATCAATTGTAAGCGGCGGGGTCTTTGTAACTAAAGATTCGCGTCTACCGGGGCACCATACTTACGTGTTTATTTATGATATAAGGAGTGCACTCCACTTCCGAAAGAGTGAATCGAATTCACTCTATACCCATCTCCCTGGAAAAGAAAGTCCATCTTAGCCCACCACTTGAAAGAGTCAGTTTTCGCCTCTGTTGTTGAAAAGTCAGGACCCGTTGGCGAATCTATTCTATACCCGCCTACCGCCCTGACTTCTTTCATTGTACCGTACAAGGTAGCATAACCACCTTCAGCCGGCTTTGGCCCCCTCATCTTCTATTATGAGGGTGCCGTATTAAGAGCCGGAGGCACTCATCATTCGCTCCTATTTCTTTTCTAAGCTCGACTTCTGTCTCCTGTCATCTGCCT
>CANYBF010689663.1:0-14836 GCA_948192965.1 Dalechampia spathulata
TATTCATCTATTTATCTATTTACATAACATTAATTTATTTATCACTCATTTATGACATCATCTTACCACTTAATGATATCATCATGACATCATTAATAAAATTCTAATTATACTTTTCTAATATCTACATATTATTATATACTTTTACTAATACATTATTAATACATAATTATTCATTCTCTAATATATTGAAATCATAATTATACTTATACACCTCATACTTACATCATCCTTACATATCATGCTTACATCATCATTGCTCAATTATGACATCATAATTAATTCCAAATTTATTATTATATCTTTTCTATATTATTAAACTTATGTTAAATCAATCATCTTAAACATACTTATTTAAACATGTCATGTATTCTCAACATCAAATCATCTACTAATCATCATTTAGTAAGTCCATTTCAGTGGTTTTGTCAAAAATTCCCATTTTAACATCATAGCATATATACTTATATCACATCATATATTTTCCATCACTAAGATAATTTCCTATCATTATCACACCAATAACATATAAAACATGACATATCAATCAATTCATGAATGCAAAATGAGTGCTCACTTTAGGATGTGACACCAAATGCCAATTTCTTCATTTTAACACCTTATTCCATCTTACATTCATGCATTCTTATAATTTATTCGTTCATACCAATTTTTAGAGGCCAAAGAAAAAAAAATGATAATTTTGGGCAGCAACTTTTTTAAACTCTCTCTTCTTTGTACCATTTCATTTCTAATGCAAATTTGACATTCTAATTCACTTCCATTTGAACTTAAATTACACAATCAACATCCCAACACATAATTTAAGCATGTCATCTATAAAAATCAAGCCAAAACACAATGTTTGCCCCTTATCCTACAAGGAACTCATGCTTCCAAAATAAGACAGCAAACATCCCATTCACACATAGCACAACAAATTAAAGTTAATTACATCATATACAAGCTAAGGTTTGTATAAAAACTCATATACATACACAACTTCATTTCAGTTGCACCAAGATAGCATGTTAAGCATGCTTAAGCACGTATTTCATCAAATTCATCATTTTTCCTTCATTTACTTCAAATTCTTCATGCTAGAAAAAACCCTACATGCTCCATACATCAATTATATCAAAGAATATGAAGTAATAAGCATACATATGAAGAGAACAAGCTTGAGAACCCCTTAAATATAGAATTTCCATGAAAAATTACCTTAGATTTAGGATTTTCTTTAAGTTTGAAGTGTAAGAAGCGGAGGAAGAAGAAGTAGTATGAAATTTTTGGAGTTTAGAATGGTGAATCCTACATTCCCTTCTCTTTATGATTTATTTTATTATTTTTACTAAAAAAAACCAATCATATGTTGACACTTACCAACATATAGTTCATTCCTTAATTAAATTGGATTCTTACTCCTTTAATTAATTACTTTCTACCTAATTCTATACCATGATCATACATATCATACATATCATACATGTCATACATGCACACATGCACATGAGTATACACATACATACATATTTTTAGTTTCCAAAATTACCCCTCTCTTTTCATAAAATGACATTTATGTCCTAAATTCATTCTTAACATTTAATTAATTTTAACTTCACCACCACTTCCTTTCATGCATTTTATCATGTGCATTCATGTCACACCCCGACCCGAGCGATGACGACATGATCTCGTAGCATAGCTATTAATTCCCCGTCTTAGGAAATTAATAAATTTATTACAAGGGACTTTGAAAACAAACGCTCTTATTATCAATAAATTTAAAACATGTTGAACCACTTTAAATAAAATCGTAACACATATACTTCAATTTCCAATATGCTATTCACAAGCTTAACACCCATATCTCATAAAATTAAACCACTCTTAAACATTATATTAATACAACCCCTTAAAGTATTTATTATAATTATAAAACCTTACAACACATTTATTTTACTGCCAAAAGACAAAGAAAGGAAATTTGCACAAATATACTGCCATAGGAGTTCATCAAATAATCCAGGTTCTCTACCAAAATCCAGCTAAAACTTGAACCAGCTGCTGATAATACTAATCCTGGTGCTCACCTGCTGCACTTGTGCCGACGTTCATCAAATGATAAATGTTGAGAATAATCTCAGTGGTGCTAGAAACATGATAACAACCAATGCAATTAACAATCATCATTAACACAAACCATGCCAACACAATTCAGATACATTCAATAATCATTATCATATCATACATGCAATCTCATCATGTAGCCAACTTAGTTCCATAATAATTGTTATAAGAAATCAAATATACTTTTAACCCATTTATGTACTATAACTCAACCATGAATTCTCATCATGTTATGCATATGTCTTTGAGAATGTAATAATGCTTTGCACTCTCCCTCTGATTTTACTTTGTATCAATCTCTGATACCTTTGCAATCATAGTGGTACTTCTCGTACTCTTTTAGGAATATCTCATTCCTTTATTATATAAATAAATATCGGTACTTCTCGTACCCATAGGAACATCTCATTCCTTTCATTTATCGGTGCTTCTCGTACCCATTTCATTCCATCCTTATTTCTCCCCGTCACCATGATATGCTATGTTTATGTACAATGATCCAATGCACTTATCATGATGCATGAATTTACTGCATGACACATCATGGATATGAACTCATCAACGTTTCATCACAATTCAAGATACGTTCCTTCCGAAACCAATTGCTGAACATGAAATAATATCATAACATTCTACACAAACATTTTAGATATAAGAACCTCATTTCAAGACCTTAGATAGGTCATGAAGTGAAAGCACAAACATTTGCATATAGAGACATCACTTCAAGACCTCACATATGATCATGAAGCGATAAGCACAAGCACACTAGCACAAACCTACAATGGACTTTCCTTTATTTAAACCCCTTGATGGTACTTGTAATTCTTCTTCCAAACCACCTATAACATTACAAAGTATTCATACTTAATAAACGAAACAATTCATATAAAGATTAACGTCACATTACTTTCTTTCAATCATATGTTAACAAGATAAGGCATCATTTTGTGTACTTGCTACGACTAAAAATTCATTTTCTACAGTTGTACTTGACTTGAGTATCATCACACTCGGGTTAAGTTCATTGCTTCCCATTTAACTATCATCATCAGTTTAATTCTAGAGTTATACTCGACTTGAGTATAACTATTCTTGACTTGAGTACACTACTGCATTTATGGTTTTTACTTATTTTCCTTTTTCAGTAGTTTACTCGACTCGAGTGGATTTATACTCGGCTTGAGTTTGTTATTGTCTTTATGGGTCTCATTTTCCCAACATCCAACTCGACTCAAGTTGAACCATACTCGACTTGAGTATACTGCTGCCTATATGGGTCATGTTTCCAGCATCCAACTCAACTCGAGTTGAACCATACTCAACTCGAGTTTGTTGCTGCCTATATAAGTCAGGTTTCCAGCATCCAACTCGACTCGAGTTGAACCATACTCGACTCGAGTTAGTTGCTGCCACCATTTTGTTTATGCACCAACACGCCTCCAACATTTCCCTAAGCTTCCTAACCCATTATCATAACCAGATCATCTTCAAATCATCTCTAAGACTTACTTAAAACATCAATGTAACACAAATTAAAGTTTAATCATACATCAAAATAGAAATTCATTTAATTATACATAACATCAAATCCAACACTTCAACTTTCTAATTCTTTCATCTTTTAATCTAATTCCTCTATCTATACCCAATTACCATAAATCTTACAAAAAGTCACATCTTTAAGAAGCATGTAAGAAGACATAAAGAAGAAGACATATATAAAGATTATATAATATAAAAACTTACTTATGATCTTACCTTAGATGTTTGTTTCTTTGAAGTTAGAAGGGAAAGAGAGGGAGAAGAAGAAACCGTATGATTTGGGAGGAAGGGATAAAACCTAACTTACTTCCTCTTTAATAAGATAAGTCTCATCTTTATCTTTTTTATTATTATTATTATTTATCCTTATCACTTAAGTTAGGAAGGGTCCAATAGTATATGGACATGTGGCAATCTCTTATTACTTCCTTACACCATTTAATTTTCCCCACTTTCATAACTATTTTGGCATCATGCTTATAAAATATTTCACTTACTACTCTATAATATTAATAAATCAAAACAATACATATTTCTTATTTATTAAGACTTTAAACTAATATATAAAATATATATACTAAAGAATCACCTATTTCATAATATATGCATAATTAATACCAAACACACACATATACCAATAAATCATATTTTTATTTAAATGAATAAAATCATTCATCTTAAAAACCTTCTTTCCATCAGCCATTCATGCATATCCAATCAAATAAACATTTATCACCACCTCATACCATAATTTCATTTAATTGCATACTTCATTCATTGTATTTCATGCTCTAATTAAACATTTACTGTAATGTATACATAAAATGTATATATAGAAGGATGCTCTGTGTGTGGATGTGACAATTCATATACAAGAACATGTCTAGCATGCCAAGATGTCATATTCCATGTCTCAATTCCACAATTGAGCATTATTAAAGACCATGTTCATAACCACTTCCAATGCATATCTTAAGGCAATTTAATGGCACATATATCAATTCAAGGTATTCATAATCATAACATTACCATGCATTTCATACTTTCATCATTCCTTCATCATAACGCATGCATAAAATGCAAGTACACAAAGGATGCTATAAGTGTAGGTGTGATAATTTTGACACAATTTCTCTGATACCATGTAAAGAAATGAATTACAATAATAAGATTTTCATGTATTTTTTATTGAAACAATGGTTACATATATATAAAATAATAAAAGAATCTGGTAATTTGTTGTAACTAATTACAGTTGGCAAAATAGAATTTACTATTTATAAAATATGCATAAAATAATTATTATACAACTGCTACTAATATGGGATGGGTTTATTGAGAATATGAATCAATGTTCTGGGCCTACTGGTCTTGCTCTATAGTCCATGTAGCCTTAAGCTTGCTTAGTGGTCCTCCTTCTTATAATTAGGACATAACCTTAATAAACCATTTATGGAACAAGCGAATGACTTTTCTTCTTCTTATCTTCTCCACTTCTTCCATGAACAACTTCTCTTCTTCTCCTTGTAAAGTTAAACTGAAACACTATCAATCCTTCTTCCCTCTTGATTCATGGTTGTATTCCTACAAATATTATTTATTATCATTTTAAAAAATATGAAATTTTTAAGTTTTAAAAATATCACATATTATTTGTTAAACCTAGGATTTTGATGTGTGTGTCACGTGTGAGTCAATTTAAGTTATTTACCATTTTAAAGTATGTTTTTATGAGTGGTACGGGCGTACCATATTTGTTACGGGTGTACCACTTATGTTTGGTATCTGGTACAGGCATACGGTTGACCGTACCAACTTGTTTTTGACTTTGATATATTTTGGTACGGGCGTACCATTGGTTGGTATGGGTATACCGTTACTCGCAAGAATTTTATTTCTCAGAAAACTTGTTTTAGTACAGGTGTACCATTGGTTGGTACAGGCGTACCGTTGCTTGTAGAAAAATTGTTTTTCAAAAAAACTGTTTTGGTACGGACGTACCAATGGGTGGTACGGCCATACCTAATTTTTCTATCATTTTTAAATGTTGCTTTTTAAGTCGGTATGGGCGTACCATGTCTGGTACGGCCATATGTGGCTTTCCAGAAAGGCTTTAAACATTTTCTAACAGTTTTATTTCATATAGAACATTATTACATTTTCAATCTAATGACTAGTTTTGCATAGCAAAGTTCCTTTTAAGCTTTAATCTTTATTTATAAATAAGTTTACTTGTTGTGTTGTAATTCAAGCATTGTATTATTGTATTGTAATTCAAGCATTGTAAACTCTCTTTTCATTGTATTCCCATAACCTAAGTGTTAGGTTTTATATTTGTGGGTTGGTGTGAGAATAATGCTTAGGGCATTAGTTTGTAATTGAGAGTTTAATTGCTGTGAGATTGCAATTATTGTAAAGGTTTAAGTGTGAGCCTGAAAACACTGGGGTTAGGATTCATTTAAGGAATACTTTGTTGTAATAATCAATTGAGATTAGTGAAACCCTAAGTGGAAGACTTAGGAGAAATGGACGTAGGCAAGAGTTAGCACCGAACCACTACAAATCATATGTATTGCCAATTCCGCAGGGATTTCATTTGGTATCAGAGCTTTGGTGCTCATTTGCATTAGAAGTAAAATTCTAAAGTAAACGATCCTATGGCAATCATTGAAAGTCAATCATATACAAGACCTATCTTCTTTGATGGCATAGATTATCCATGTTGGAAGCACCAAATGGAAGTCTTCTTGGAAAATTATGGAGTGGATCTATTTGATTTGATTGAGAATGAGTTTGCTTCACCAACAATCACAGTTGATGGAGTTACTTCTCTTAAGCCTAAGGTAACTTGGACTTAAGAAGATTTCAAGGCGTATGCACTGAATAAGAAGGCAATGAACATGCTCTATTGTGTGATTAGTCGTGAAGAGTATAGGCATTTCTCACATTTTGTTATAGCAAAATAGATTTATGTCACCTTAGAGACACATCACAAAGGAACCAATTAAGTCAGAACTAAGAAGATTCAGCTGCTAACTCATCAATATGAGTTGTTTATAATGAAGGCGAACGAGTCTATTTTAGAGATGTATAACCGCCTCATTGTGATCACTAACGGATTGATGAAATTAGGCAAGACTTATCATAAGGAAGACATTAACAATAAGATCTTGCGGGTGATACCTAAGAAGGATTGGGAGGCTAGAGTGGCCTCCATTGAAGAAACTAAGTATTTATCAATTTTATCAACCGATGTGCTACTTATAGAGCTTCTCACACATGAGATTACCCTCAAGCAAGGGGTAGAGGAAGATAAACAGAGAGGGATTGCCCTTAAGGCTTCAAAGGAGGAAGATACCCCTTCCATAAGTAAAGGGGAGATCGATGATGAAGTGGCCCTCCTCTCCAAATGCATTAAGACTCTTCTTATGAAGAAGAAAAAGTTTGAGAAAGATGGCAAAAAGCCATTTAAGGCAAGATGGAATTTGAACCAAAGGGATAACTTTTGAAGGAATCAAGTTATTTGTTATAAATGCAACAAGTCGAGACATATGAGAAACGAATGTCCTTGCCTTAACAAACCATTCAAAAAGAAGGCATTGAAGGCTACTTGGGATAATGATAGCGAGACCAATGAATAAGTGTCCGGTGATAAAGGAGCAACCAATCTTTGCTTAATGGCATTCTTGGATGATGAGGAAAATAATGAGGTAACAACATCATCTCAATCTTATTACAGCAATAATGAATGTGATGATGATGATGATGAATGTGATGCATTAGAGGAACTCCTAGGAAAGTATGAAAACTTAGCTAGGAAGCATCAATCACTTAAAAGTAAGTATGCATGCATTTTAAAAGAGAAAAATGTTTTACAAAATGAGTTTGATTCTTGTAAAACAAAACTTGAAAGCCTTGAAAAGAAAAATAAGTTTTTAAAGGATGAAAATGCTAAGATTTTGAAAGAAAAGGATTTGTTAAAAGACAATCTTTCTAGGTTTGAACAAGGAGGTGTTAAAATTGATTCTGTTTTGAAACACCAAAAACTTAGTGGTAATAAAGAGGGTATTAGATTTAATCAAAACTCCTCCTACACCTCTAAGGGCACAGTTTTTGTCAAAGCTTTCACTTCAACATAAAAATCAAATGATTTTAAAAAGAAACATGTTCAACCTAAATTCAATAGAGTGCATACACATAAAATGCATCATTGTTCATGTTCATGCAATCATAATCATTCTCATGCATCCAAAAAGAAATATATGCATAATCATTCTAGATTTAAGAAATGGCATATGTCATTATTGCAATAAAAAGGGGCATACAATAAATAGATGCTTCATTAGGAGAATGCATTGGAATGATGATATAAATGCTTCTAACCCCCAAGGACCCAAATACATTTAGGTACCTAAAAAAGAAATGAATTTATTTATGTTTAATAAGTATGCTTGAGATCCAAGGTTAGTGAAAATAAATGGTACCTTGATAGTGGATGCTCAAGACATATAATCAGGAATGCAAGCCTTTTCTTTAACCTCGAAAAACGGGATGGTGGTAATGTCACTTTTGGAGACAATGGTAAAGGTAAAGTGGTTGGAATTGGTAAGGTTGGTAAGGAATCTAATTTTTCAATAAATAAAGTATTGATGGTTGAAGGGTTAAAACATAACCTATTAAGTATAAATCAACTTTTTGACAATGGTTATAAAGTTATTTTTGATCCTAAGGGATGTTTTATTTATAGGATTAGTGATGATAGGATAGTTTTTCAAGATGATAGAATAGAAAATGTTTACATGATTGATTTGGATTCTATTCTTAATAAAAATGTGAAGTGTCTTGTTTCTATAAGTGAGGATTCATGGCTTTGGCATAAAAGGCTTGGACATACTAGCTTCGAGAGCATTGGCGATCTTATGAAGAACGAACATGTGGTAGGACTTCCAAAGATCAAATTTGCCAAAGACAAGATATGTGAAGCTTGTCAAATGGGAAAATAGGTAAAGTCCTCATTTAAGGTGAAAAACAAGGTAACATCTTCTAAACCTTTTCAATTATTACATATGGACTTGTTTAAACTTACTATGATTGCTAGTTTAGGTGGCATGCATTATGCACTTGTGATTGTTGATGATTACTTTAGGTTTACTTGGGTTTCATTTATAGCTCATAAAGATGATGCATTCAATGCTTTTCAAACTTTAACTAAGAGAATACAAAATGAAAAGGGTTATTATATCTCTTTAATTAGGAGTGATCATGGAAAGGAATTTCAAAATGAAAGTTTTAAATCTTTTTATGATTTGCATGGTATTCATCATAACTTTTTATCTCCTAGAACTCCTCAATAAAATGGGGCAGTTGAAAGAAAAAATTGAACCTTTTGTGACATGGCACGTTCTACGCTCAATGAGTATCAATTGCCATCATACTTTTGGGTCGAAGCAGTCAATATCACTTGTTATGTCATAAATCAAGTTCATTTAAGATCAATTTTGAATAAAACTCCTTATGAGCTATGGAATTGTAGAAAATCAAGAATTTCATACTTTAGAGTATTCAAATGCAAGTGCTACATTGTAAATACCAAGGATAACCTTGGAAAATTTGATTCAAAAATAAATGAAGGTTTACTCTTAAGAAATGTAACATCTAGTAAATCATATAGGGTGTTTAACAAATGTTCTTTGGTTGTAAAGGAATCAATGGATATTATTTTTGATGAGATTAACTCCTTTGGTCCAAGAAAGGACATTATTGATGATGATGCAGGAATCTTTTTAGAACAAGGTAAAGAGAATGAGAGTGTAAAAAAAGCTACACCTAAAGATATTGATAAAGAAGAAGTGAATGATCTTTCTCCTCACCTAGCTGCAACTTATATTGAGCATGAGCTTCTAAAGGAGTGGCAGTTTCCAAAAAGACACTCCAAGGAGCAAATCCTAAGTGAAACATCAAAAGGAGTAATAACTCACTCTAAATTTAAAGATATTCATAACAAGCTTGCATTTATTTCTCAAATCAAACCTAAGAATGTGAATGAAGCCTTAAATGATGAGAATTGGGTGTTGGCTATGCAAGATGAACTAAATCAATTTGATAGGAACAATGTATGGTCCTTAGTACCTAAACCTAAAGATGCATTTGTTATAGGAACTAGATGGGTGTTTAGGAATAAGCTTGATAAGAGTGGTGCTATAACTAGAAATAAGGCTAGGTTAGTAGCATAAGGTTATTGTTAAGAAAAGGTAATAGAGTTTGATAAAACTTTTGCACCCGTAGCTAGATTAGACGCTATTAGAATATTGTTGGCATATGCATCTCACATGAACTTCAAACTATTTCAAATGGATGTGAAAAGTGCATTTTTAAATGGTTTTATAAATGAAAAATTTTATGTTGAACAACCCCCCGATTTTGAGGATTTTGAATTTCCTAATCATGTTTTCAAACTTACCAAAGCTTTATATGGCCTTAAACAAGCCCCTAGAGCTTGGTATGATAGGTTGAGTAGTTTTCTCATTGATTATGGTTTTAAAAAAGGCAAAGCAGACACAACACGTTGTGCTCAAGTACTTTGGATTCAAAAATAATTAAGAGATTATAATATCTATGTTTCATGCACCTCTATCAAATGTGATAATACTAGTGCTATCAATCTGTTTAGGAATCTAATTCAACATTCTAGAACTAAGTACATAGATATTAGGCATCATTTTCTACATGATAATGTGCAAAAAGGGAACGTAGTATTAGAATTTGCTGATACAACTCACCAATTGGCAGATATTTTTACCAAACCCTTTAGTGAAGAATACATAAACTTCATTAAACATGAACTAAAAATGATAGATGGATCATTTTTGAAGTAGGTGTGATTAGTGGACTTTAGAAATTTCAAGAAAAATCTCAGAACTCTGCAAAATTTTTCTATTTTTCAGTCCTCGTATAGACGTACATTTTTCAATACGCCCGTACGGATTCTTTATGTCAAATTTTGAAGTTTCTGGGAATGATGGGCACAGACACTAATCTTTTTAGTACACCCATACGCTATATAGTACGGTTGTACTTAATTTGGTACATCCGTAAGCGTTCAAAACACTAAATTTCTTCTTTTTTGTCAAGACTTGTGGTACGACCGTACACCTTAGTAGTACACCGGAATGTGTCACAGGCATATAATCAATATGGTCGTACAAATTTTGGTATGCCCATACATGATACTATGAAAAATTTTCAATTTTCTTGGTACGATCATACGCTTGCTCCGTATGCCCATACGTGACCTAAAAACCCAATTTAAAATCCAATTTTTCAATTTTTGCCAGTTATTGGATTCTGATTTTCTCTGATTTCTCTCTTAAATCCTCTCCAAATTCAACAAAATGAATCTCTAAACACTCAAAATCCACTTACTCACAATCCTTTCCTCCATTTTTGGTTGGTTTCCTCTCGATTCTTGATTTTTCAATTTCAATTTTAACTATTTTATTGATTTTTAATTCAGTGTTTCTTTTTTATTTTCTGATTAATTGAGGCTATTTTAGCTCTAGGTTCTTTAGAGAAAAGTGATTAGGATTATGTTAGCTAGGTGTGATTTAAATTTCATTGATTTTAGTGCAGGTACAATTTTTTGAGTTTTTTCAAAAACAGTCGAAACTCTATCAAATTTTTGAAAATTCTATTTTTTTCTGTTAAAATTATCTGTTTTTCATTGTTTTTCAATATGTCTGATCCTCCAGCTCATGATGGCTCCTCGTCCCATGGACGTCGAGTCAAACGAACTGTTCCTTCAGGCTCTGGCCCTCGAGCAGCTACTTCTACTAGTGTTATTTGCACTTCTATTCTAAGTGAGAAGGTTTTCTCTCACTCTCAATTTGCATGTCATCCTACTTTCCATTAGACTGGATTAGAGGATGACATTCTGAAATATTTGTCCAATGTAGATTGGTCAAATTTTGCATTCTTAGATAACCATTTTGTACAATTTGTAGCTCTTGAGTTCCTACAGACCTTTTCTCTATCTACTTCTTTCTCTTGTACCTTCATAATGTTTTGCAGGCCCTATACTCTTTCTCTTGCAGATTTTGATGGTATTTTTGGTTTTCATTCTAAGGGCATTTCTAATGCTAAATCTGCAGTATTTGACTACAATGACTTCTGGAGGGCCATTACTCTTTCTACTCCCTTCCGTCCTTCTAGACTGAAAGCATCCTGCCTTAAGTCTCCAGCTTTCTATTACTATCATAGACTGATCTTCTATTTGATCTTTAGGAGATCTGAGTCTAATGACACCATCATTGGCCCTGACCTTATTTTTCTCTACTCCATGGTCACGGGTACTCTTATCCAGTCTAGATACTGGCTTTAGACCTCCTTCCATTAGATCAGCATTCAGAAGCTGCCCAACAAGGCTATTTTTTCGGTCCCATTATTCATTACATCTGCTAGCAGCTCCATGCTTTTCCTGCTTCTCCTCCTACTCCTGGACCACGAGGTCCAACCTTGATCTCTCATTCATTGAGCATTCAATGCTCCTTGAACGTACTCCTAATGATGAGTTTATCATTCATATTGAGTACATTTCTCAATGACTCGATCATCTTCATTCATTGGTTGTTCCCAATGACATTATTTCTCTCTATGGACGACGGGCTGTAGAGATCTGTCGGCACTTGCAGGTGCCACTTCCAGATGATACATTTGCAGAGTGGCTTGACCCTTCAGACCCTTCTTCTACTAACGCCTCACGCCAGGTGGCTCTGAGCCATAAACAACAGTGTCACTTCTTGGGTAGATCTTCCTCATCTGCTGCTATTTCTGATCCATTGCTCTAACTGCTACTTCCACTCTTGCTCCAGCTGCTGCATCCACTGGTTCTATCTCTTAACAGCTTGTTGTTATCATCGCTTGACTTGATCGACTAGATGCCTTTGAGCGATGTTTTGACTAAGTTGATCAACAGCTTGCTCATATTCGTCAGTACATTGATTCTCTAGAGTAGCACTATGATCAGCACATAGCTGAGTTTCACGAGTTTCAGACGACTACATCTGAGACCCTACATTCTATCAGTCTTATGATGGATCCTTTCATTGTTCCTCCACCGAGTCCACCTCCTCCTCAGGACCCACAGGGATCATTTTGACGTTGCCAAGGGGGAGATAAGTTTAAGGAGATATTTTAGAAGATCGAGAGATAGTTTTAGTTTATTTTTAGACAAGTTTATCTTCTGTGTTATTTTTTGCTTTGATCATTGTATTCATTACATTTATGAGTATATATAACATTGATGTTTATTCATTGTGATGGTGTTGATTTGATTATGATTCTTTACTCCTTTGTAATTAATTGTTTGATTATTGTGATTGATGGCATGAATTCTAAAACAAAGTGGGAGATTTCTCAAATCAAAATTTCATTTAAACATATTTTATAAATTGAACTTAAATTGATTGTCAACATCAAAAAGGGAGAGATTGTTAGATCCAGAATTTTGATATGTATGTCACGTGTGAGTCAATTTAAGTTATTTATCATTTTAAAGTATGTTTTTATAAGTGGTACGGGCGTACCACTTATGTTTGGTGTCTAGTACGGGCATACAGTTGACTGTACCAAGTTATTTTTGACTTTGATGTTTTTTTGGTACGAGCGTACCGTTGCTCGCAAGAACATTGTTTCTTAGGAAAACCATTTTGGTATGAGCATACTAATGGGTGGTACGATCGTGCCTAATTTCTCTCTCATTTTTAAATGTTGCTTTTTAAGTCAGTATGGGAATACCATGTCTGGTATGGACGTACGCTATTTTCCAAAAAGGCTATAAACCCTTTCTAATGGTTTTATTTCATATAGAAAATTATTACATTTTCAATCTAACTGCTAGTTTTGCAAAGCAAATTTCCCTTTAAGCTTCAATCTTCATTTGCAAGTAAGCTTACTTGTTATATTGTAATTCAAGCATTGTAAACTCTTTTTTCATTGTATTCCCACAACCTAAGTGTTCGATTTTGTATTTGTGGGTTGGTATGAGAATAATGCTTAGGGCATTAGTTTGTAATTGAGAGTTTAATTGCTGTAAGATTGTAATTATTGTAAAGGTTTGAGTATGAGCCTGAAAACACTGAGTTAGGATTCATTTGAGGAATCCTTTGTTGTAATAATCGATTGAGATTAGTAAAACCTTAAGTGGAAGACTTAGGAGAAGTGGACATAGGCAAGAGTTAGTGTTAAACCACTATAAATCGTACATGTTGCTAATTTCGTAGGGATTTCATTGTTGATTTCATTGTTGATGTTTGATTTAGTTTTTTTCAAATTTAAATTATGAAAGTTAAGGAAAGTACATTTTCTCAAGCTTTTGATAAAGATACAATGTAGTATCAGTTCTTATCAATTTAATAGCTAATACATATATCTTTTATTCATTTTAGTCAATAAAAATTTATTTTTTATTAAAAAATTATTACAATTATTATATTTTATAATTTATTTTAAAATAACTTTAAATTTTAAATTAATATATATAAATAATAATAAATCAATGATATAAAATATTTGGATTGAAATTTGAAGACTATTAATCAATTAAATTTGAACATAAAACTATATCATTTAAAATTTTATGATTTGTTGATTTTAAAATATAATTTTTAATGATATATATAATAATAAAATTTTAAAAAGATAAACGTCTTATCATAAGAGTAGTATGTATAATAATATAATTTTATGATAATTAAATTTATGATTTATAATATAATTTAAAATAATATTTGTAATAATAAAATAGAATTATGTGATGGAATAGAATTTCATTAAACTAAAATTTCATTAAGATTAAAATGATGTATTATAATAGAATTTTTAATGATATATGTAATAATAATATTTTATTATAATTAAAAATATTAAAAATGATTATAGAATATGATATTGAAAATCCTGTGCGGAAGGCAACACGTACGGTTTTAGAGTAGTTCGGCCAAACTCTTGCCTACGTCCACTTTCTCCTAAGTCTCGACTTAGGGTTCCACTAATATCTCAATCAATTACAAATGGATTCCCAAATGAATCCAAAACCCCAGTGTTTTCAAGGCTTACACTCTAACCTTTACAATGATTATCCTCACAATCACTCAAATACAATATA
>CANYBF010689765.1:0-10446 GCA_948192965.1 Dalechampia spathulata
TGGCTTATTTTGGGTGGGTTGTATTTGCCCACATTTCCTTTTCTGCTTTCTTTTACTGCTTTATTTACGCTTTCCTTATGCTTTCATTATATGTGATTGTTTCTTGTATGCCCTATGCCATGAAAAATACTCTAAATGAACTTAAACCTTAAGTGTGTGCTAGGAGCTTTCATTAAATTTAAACAAATGAGCATATTAAGATGGAATAAAAATAGATTTGAAAATCCCGAACCCATACTCTGAAGAAACTAAGGTCGTTTTCAACTCTAGAAAACCTAAGTTTTATTTCCTAGTTTTCAAAGTTAATTCAATTGGATTAATAGAAACAAACTAGGTGGCGACTCCACATCCACACTCTGCTTTTTCAAAAGGTAAAACCTGGAAACGGAAACGGACAAAGCTCACACTTGGGATACATTGAAAGGGCCACTCCGTCTCAACTTAAGCTTTGCAGGGAACAACCTCAACCTAGAATTGAATACCAGAACATTATCACCAGCTTTAAAAGATTTCACCTTAATGTGTGCGTCGTGCCACTGCTTGGTCATCTCCTTGTACAACTTAGCATTCTCGTATGTTAAGTCCTTAATTCCTCCAATTCATGCAGCAGCAGCAGCCTTTTCTCCCCTACTTTCTTTAAATCATGATACAGGTACTTGATTGCTTAATACGCTTTATGCTTAAGCTCCACAGGCAGATGACAAGCCTTTCCATAAACCATCCTATAGGGAGTTGTGCCTATAGGGGTTTTAAATGTTGTATGATATGCCCATAATATGTCATCCAGTCTTGCTACCTAATCCTTCTTAGAACCGTTGACTACTTTTTCCAGGATTCTTTTCAATTCTCTATTCACTACCTCCACTTGACCACTGGTCTGTGGATGGTAAGCCATGGATACCTTATGATGCACATTATACCTCCTAAGCAAGGCTTCAAACTTGGCATTGCAAAAGTGTGCTCCTCCATCGCTGATGAGTGTTCTGGGAACTCCGAATCTGGTAAATAGCTTCTTTATGAATTGGTTCACCACTCTTCCATCATTGGTGGGACTAGCAACTGCTTCAGCCTATTTTGAGACGTAATCAACTCCCACCAATATGTACTTGTTCCCCATGGAAGTAGGAAATGGTCCTATGAAGTCCACACCCCATACATCAAATATCTTCACCTCCAAAATTGAAGATTGAGGCATCTCATCACGCTTGGATATGTTCTCGGTTCTTTAGCACTTGTCACAGTGAAGCACATAATTTCTTGCATCCTTAAAGATTGTTGGCTAATAGAATCTGCATTCTAACACTCCACTAGCTATTTTATTTGCACTATAATGCCCTGTATAAGATGAATCATGACACTGTGTTAATATGGGCATTATTTACTCTTCAAGAACACATCTCTTTATTAAGCCATCAGCACATTAGCAAAATAAGTATGGCTCCTCCCACTGGTAGTACTTAGTATTAGCAAAGAACTTCTTTCATTATTGATATGAAACATTGGAAGGCACTATACTATAGGCTAGAAAGTTAGCCATGTCTGCATACTAAAGAATCTCTTTCTGATGCACCATGAGCACAGACTCATCCGTGAACTCTTCTTTGATAGACTCATTCTCTTCATCAGCTTCATCATCCTTATCTAATCATGAAAGATGATCAGCAACTACATTCTCAGCTCCTTTCTTATCTCTGATTTCAATGTTGAACTCTTGTAGCAGCAATAACCACCTGATCAACCTCGGCTTTACATCTTTCTTTACAAATAAATATCTCAAAGCAGTATGATCAATAAAAATAATGACTTTTGATCCCAAAAGATAAGCCCTAAACTTATCACATGCAAACACTACTGCTAAGAGCTCCTTTTTAGTTGTAGTGTAATTCAATTGTGGTCCTGTTAACATTCTGGTAGCATAATAAATGGCATGTAATTTCTTGTCTTTTCTCTGCCCTAACACATATCCTAAGGTAAAGTCACTAGCATCACACATGATTTAAAAGGGCAAGGACCAATCCAGTGAGGTCAACACCAGAGCCATGGTTAATGCATTCTTTAGAGTATTAAAAGCATCTAAGCACTCATCATTGAAATCAAACAACACATCCTTGACCAATAAGCTTGTCAAGGGCCTAGCAATAATAGAAAAGTTTTTGATAAAGCGGCGATAAAGGAATACGTATACCTTTAATGTTCTTGGGAGGTGGTAGATTAGATATTACCTTTAACATTCTTGTCAATAAGCTTGTCAACACGTATACCTTTCACATTCTTGGGAGGTGGTAGATTAGATATTACCTTTAACATTCTTGTCAACAAGCTTGTCAACACGTATACCTTTCACGTTCTTGGAAGGTGGTAGATTAGATATTACCTTTATTTTGGCTCTATCCACCTCTATACCTTCCTTAGAAATCTTGTAGCCTAGTACAATTCCTTCATCTACTATAAAATGGCATTTCTCCCAATTCAGCACCAAGTTGGTTTCCTCACAATGCTTCAGGACTCTCTCCAAATTCTGCAAACATGACTCAAAAGAGTCTCTAAACACTGAAAAATCATCCATGAAAATTTCCATAAATTCCTCAATTATATCAACAAATATAGCAATCACAAATCTCTGAAATGTAGCAGGCATATTACATAAACCAAAAGACATATGCCTATAAGCAAATGCACCATATGGACATGTGAAAGTTATTTTCTCTTGATCTTGAGGAAAGATGAAAATTTAATTATAACCTGAATACCCATCTAAAAAATAATAGAAAGAATGACCTGCTATTTTTTCAATCATTTGATCAACAAAAGGTAAAGGAAAATGGTGTTTCCTAGTAGCAGAATTCAACTTTCTATAATCAATACATACTCTCAAACTAGTCACTGTCCTAGTTGACAACAATTCCTTTTTCTCATTCTCTATAACATTCATGCCTCCCTTCTTAGGTACACATTGGACCGGACTCACCCACTCACTATCAGAAATTGGATAGATAATACCTACATCTAGCAGCTTAATTACCTCCTTTTTCACAACATCTTTCATATTGGGATTGAGTCTTCTTTGCCTCTCATGAACAGTTTTGCTTCCTTCTTCCAAGTGTATCCTGTGCATAACCATGTCAGGGTTGATTCCCTTAATATCAGATAGCTGCCAGCCTAAAGACCTTATGTGCTTTTGCACCATTTTGAGTAGCTTGTCTTCTTGTGCTAGAGTTAGCTTAATAGATATAATGATTGGTAAGGTACCATTACTACCTAAGAAAGCATACCCCAAATGCTTTGGCAGGATTTTCAACTCTAAAATATGTGGTTTTTCATTGGAAGGAGGAGTAGGGTTAGGATTCCTTACCAACTATTCCATTTTAGGTGGTTTAACACCTTCCTCACCTATTTCCTCCGGATCTTCATTGACTGTGACATTTTTTGAGTTCTCCTCTATTATAGCAGACACACATTCATCAATCACATCTACTTTTATACATGACTCACCTTCCATTGGCTGTTTCATTGCTTTCCTCATACAAAACTCTATTCGCTCTTCATCGATTCTCAAGATGAGTTTCCTTTCATGCATATCAACTAAGGCTCTCCTTGTATTTAAGAAGGGTCTTCCTAAAATTAAGAGGCAGTTAACATCCTCATTGTAGTCCAGCACCATGAAATCTACTGGAATGATGAACTTGTCTACCTTCATTAAGACATCCTCAATGATACCAAATAACTCCTTCACACCAACTGATCTGCTAACTGGATTACCATGGAAGTATTTTTGATATCTCTAAGGCCTAACTTCTAAAGAGATTCTTTAAACATCAAATTATCTACTTTACATGGAATGGTGAAACTTCATGGATTCTGTAGCTTGGATGGAATTTTACTTGAAATGATTGAACTATAGTTTTCAGTTAGTGAGACCGGTTGTGTGTCATTAATTGTGTGTTTATGTGCTAAAATTTCCTTTAAAAATTTAGCATATTTTGGCATATCCTGAATCATCTCAGCAAATGTCATGTTCATCCTTGATTTTTTCAATTTTTCCATAAAAGTGGTAAATTTTTCATCTACTTTTGGCTTTACAAGCCTTTGTGGAAATGGAATGGGAGGTATATACTTACCTGGCCTTGGCTTGCTTCCTTTTTTCTTCTTTCTGGCATGAAAGTCATGATCATGACTTGCATTATCACGATCGTAACAAAGACTTCCCTCAACCTTTATTTTCATTTGTAAAGTCCCATCTTGACAGCTATTCTATCTTTGCTCCTCTTTCATGCATTCTTCCTCAATAATAATAAGTTCATTACCTTTATTGACGAGCTCTTTTCCACTTCTCAACTGGATTGCATTCACTTGCTCTTTGGGGTTTGGCTCGATACTACTTGGGAGTCCCCCAAGGTTCCTTTATGCTATTGTTGTAGCCAGCTGCCCCACTTGCACTTCTAAATTATGGATGGTGGAGGAATGGTTCTTTGTGATTTCATCAAATTTGGTCTCCATTTGCTTTTATGATTCCTCCTAGCTTGTCAACTTTGTTCTCAGCATCTCCATGAACTTTTCCATTTTAGACTCAAAATTATTTTGGGAAGGTGCTACTTATGCCTTTTGAACATTTCCTGCATTATTACTCCAAGAAAAATTTAGATGGTTTCACCATCTTGGATTATACATGTTGGAGTAAGGATTATTACCTTGTCTTCCCATGGATTGTGGTATGTTGCCTACAAAACTAACCTCCTCCATGGTCTCACATGCATTGCACTCATTCACAGCATGTCCTGCTTGCCCACACAGCTCACATGAACTGGACACCTTTGACAAGTTACTGATTTGCTTTATCAAATTTACAACCTCAGCCTATAAAGCACTAATAGCATCAAGTGATAAAACACTTTTGTGTTCTTTAATTACCATTCTAGACATGTCTGATGCCTATAGTGCATTTGTAGCTGCCATCTCTTCCAGTAATTCATATGTTGCCCCAATAGTTTTCTTCATCAGGGACCCTCTAGCTGCTACATTGATGGTCCCTCTAGTGGTTATGTTGACCCTATTATAGAATGTTTGGAGCAGTAATTCTCTCGGTAAGTTATAGTGAGGACACTTCCTTTGTAGATCCTTGAATCTTTCCCATGTCTCATATAGAGACTCATTGTCCATCTACTGGAAATTGGTAATTTCCTTAATAATCTTTGTTGTCTTTGCCAAGGGAAAGTGTTTGGCCAAAAATGCTTACACAAGTTGGTCCCAAGTTGTAATTCACCTTGGGGTCAATGAGTTTAGTCAAATCTTTGCCTTACCCCTCAATGTAAATGGGAATAACCTCAGCCTTATTGCATCCTCTATCACTCTGTTATACTTGAAAGTATCATAAATCTCCAAAAAATTCAAGATATGAGCATTAAGGCATTCATTTGATAAACCAAAGAACTGTACTGAAGACTGCAATATTTGTAATAGAGCTGGATTAATCTCAAAATTATTGGTTGCTACAACTGGTCTCATTAGGCTTTATTGGTTAACATAGAAACTAGACCTGACCACATCCATCAAAGTCCTTTGCTCTTCTGCCATTTCTACTGGATTCTCTTGCATAAATCATTCCTGAGCAACTCTTCAGTTCTCACTTTCAAACCTTATTGCATCTTTACAAGTTTCTAAAAATAATGATTAAGAGTTCTTGGTTTTTCTCCTGCTCATACACCTACAAAATTTAAATAAAAGAATTAAAACAAAATGCTTAAATCAAATTATACTTTCTTTGTAGCGACGTTAAACACATAAATCCTGGACAATAGTGCTAAAAACTTGATGAAGTTCTCCTGAACGTAGTAGTTATATTTACTACTTTATTACAATCATACAGGTAATTGTAGTAAGATATCAATCCTATGAGGATTAATGGCCTATCCACCACTACTTGGATTTCCAACCTATCTAAACAACTGTAATAATTTGATGTTTAGAAGTGATCAATTGCAAATATAGTAAAGAGGCAATATGGAGTCAATGGTAAAAGAGATAAAAAATAGTAAGAAATGTAAGAATTGAAATCTTAATCACCAGGCCGAAACAAGTGTCATGTGCTCATTGCCACCCAAGATATCCGGAAGCATCAATCCCTCTCTCTCGAGGCGAAACTGACTAGATTTTGTTCTAATCTTAGAATCACTTTCTTGATGTATTTCCCTCAATCAGAGAAACCATTAAGCAATCATATAGAAGCTAAGAATGTGTAGATCTCTGATACATATCTAGCTAACTTGAATGAGTAAGCATTCTATGATTCAACTCTTGTTACAATTACAGAGCATAAGAAATCATTTAGAAAGCTAATCTTTAGAATTAAACATCTCTCAATGTTCAAGCATTCTATAATCTAACTCTCATTGCAATTATAAAGTAGAGATTTTGTTTTTAAAACCAATCTATAAATTTAAACATTCATAGCAATCTTAAACAAGCACAATCAGTTTCCTAGCTAGGGATTTCAGAAATCAAATCCTACTATAGAGTACTTAGCCACTCATGGCTTACAAGAAACACAAGAAAAGATGAAGAAAACAAGGAAAGAACCCTTTACAGCAGAAAACAATACTAGTTGAAGTGTAAATCCTGGATGGGAATGGTTTCTCCCTCTTCTACCTTTATATGCCACTACCTTGCTACCTCCTTTTATCTTTGAGTGAAGATCCTCCAGCCTTATCTGTAATTTGTTTGTATCTTTGCCCATCTTGTGGATTTCATTATCATGAGGTCTTCTTTAAAGCTTTTTGTTTTTGTTCCCCCCATGGATCCTATTTCCCCACTCAATATTGTGCAGAAATCATGCTTTAAATGGTCAATCATTGAGAAATCACGATCGTGACTTGCTGGATTGGTGGACTTTGGGCTCTTCCTGCTTCTGTCATGATCATGACAAACACTTGGGCTCTTTTCCTTCTGGCATAGCTTCTATCACGATCATGACTTTGAATGTCATGATCGTGACTTGACTCCTTAAGCCCCAAAATGCTTCATTTTTCTTCAAATGCTTCCTTAATGCTACATAGTCAACAAACTTATCAAATTCTACAAAATCAAAGTAAAATCATAGAAAATTAAACATCAAAAAGTAACTAAAAAGTACTAAAACAATCATGCAAGTTGACATACATCAGTAACATCCACCTTGTTATTGATATGGCATGAACATCTTCAAGTGGTCAAAGAATGTCAAGACACAATTTCTTTACTATAGCAGCTCTAAACTGGCATCCAACTCCTCTTTAATTTATTGTTCACTAATGCTTTATCCACAGCTTCAAAGTTATTATAGCTTGTGCCTTAACATTTACTCTATCTCCATATTTTTTGTTATGCTCTTACACACTTTAGTTCAATGCAAGGCTTAGGAACACCTTCCCTTTGATGCATTTGACTTGCAAACTCCAAAGTAGAATGAACCACTCAAAATGTATGCATGCCTCCTTGATTGACTCTTTACCTATCAGCAACACATGCACCTCATTTACCTCATTTGCAATTAATGAAAAGTCTAAAATCTCCTTACATTAATACACTTCTCTTTTCTGCAAGTTAATAACAACAACACACTTTGTTGAAATTTAGAATTATATTTTCTATCTCCTTGTGAGGATACTCCTCTATTCATCTGCAAAGCAATAATCACTTTAACTCTCATACAAAATGTCTATTTAAATGTTACAGATACAAGAAAGTGACTTATCTCTTATGAGAAAAGTAACTTGTCCACAACCAATGATCATCATGGATGTTATTAAACTCATGTTATTGAACTCAATACTCAAAGATTTTAGCACCTTCCAACATACATATCCTTATATAGTGTTCAATGGCATTAGTACCAAAAATCCAGTCTATGTGACTAGAGTTCATGGGATGTCTTGAGTATCCTTCTCATATTACATCAGATCTCTTTATCTATTTAGTAATTATCACTAGCAATCTCTTCCATGATCACCATATATCACCACTATGAGGTTTGATTTCAAACTCACCCACTCAAGTTAGAAGAGTCATGAAATTAAGAACTCATTGAAAGAATGGGCTATTCCATACTTCCTTATTCAATGTTAGTTCATAAATAGAAATAAATTCCACAAATGTACAATTTTGCCTTTCAATTGCTTACTCAAACTTCTTGCCACAACACTCATGAATTAGATTATGCACCTTAATTCTAGGTCATGCATGTCACAATAAGTCTATGTCAGATAAGCTCCAGAACTCTCCATCACAAAAGCCAAAGATTCTTCTAAGGAACTACCCTGATGTCCCATTATCGATCAAAAATGCACCACTAAGTTTTCCATTTGATAACATCAAAACACCAAAATAAAACTAAGTCATTGAAGAAGTCGATTGACTACCATAATGGTCACACTAACTCTCCCCTAGAAGAAGTCTAATGTTTATCTTGTCACTAATGAGAGTCTAATAATTCTTGTCCCCTATGGTCTCACCATGATGTTCTCTCCTATTTTAGGATGGAATGGGCTTATTATCTGCAAAAAAAAAAACTCTACTAGGAGTTCCTAAAATATCATTATCTCTTAATCAAACATAGGCTACACCAAACACAGATTCTCTTATATAAAGTATGAGACATCACTTTGTACCTAAATGTTAATAATATGATATCTGATTGAATAATGAGATTATGCACAGTCATTTCCTTTTAGCTACCAAACTTCCTCTTACTCTATAACTCCATTTAATAGAGAATATGTCATAATCATCATTGAGCAAACTGCTTCTTAAAGCATGACTTGCATTATGAAAGTAGGAATCCTCTAAACTCAAGCCGTTTATGATCCATCCTAATTCTCATTAAGATCACCTCAATCACCCACATGGATAATTAGTCGTAAGTCTAGGAACATAATACCTGAGATCTTAGTACTTCTCCGAAAGTAGTCCCAACTTCACTATCAACCAATTACACTCTCATAGCTTGTTAGAGTACTCCTTGAAACCCTAGTTCACTAGTGTGCATAAGATAATATTGGTGTATCATTAATATAAAGATGTAATAAGGAGCTCAAATTCCTATATCAAATTGCACTAGGTATCAATAACTTATCTCTATTAGCCATCTGAACTTGATGGTAATTGGATCTTAATCAAGCTTTTAGGAATATAGTTAGATCCTCTTCCCTCAATGAGTAGAGTGGGAATAATCCTCAATAATGGCCTCCATGATTGCATTATTCACCGTAAGATTATCCAAACATACTCATATAAACTTGTTAATATATTGATGAGAAACCTATTCTGTTAAGTTTCAATAAACAATAACATGTATTGGTATAAGATACATATCAAAGAAAATTCAGGAACATCATACCAAGTTACATTATTTTAGGAGCTCCTCACTTGACCACTTTCATCAATTAGGAATCCACTCTCCAATCAAGCCTCATATCACTAACGTGGTTCGATTATTAATATAGCTTCATGATTCAACATATTTAACATGTTGTCGCACCCTAATTTTGGACCGGCTTGATCCAGATCGGATCCAGGATGTTTCTGGGCCAGTTCAGGTTAGTCTTAGGCCAATCCGGGTTGATTCAGAGCTTTTTGGGCAGTTCTGTTCCAATTCTGGCCCATTCCGGGGTGGCACACGCCGCATATGTTTTGCACACACCGCATATGTTAAAACATACGTGTTCGCGTATGTTGCTAGGGTTTAGCATATGTGGACATACGCGATCGTGTATGTTTTAGGGTTTAGCACATGTATACATATACGAACACGTATGTATCCGGGGACAGACTCCCTAAAACCCTAATTCTGCCATTTGGCAAAGGGTTCGGAAATGAAGACGAAAACCCTAGCTTTTCTGATAGCCATCAGCCGCCAAACGTGATTGACACATTCCTAAAACCTAATTCCAACAATTCTAAGCCTATAGGATTAATCAATTGGTACTAAATCACTAGACTTAGGTGAATTTTAATCTGGAACGCTTGAACTTTGGATTGCTTTCTTCATTCCCTAACGTTTGGAACATAGGAGAATCTACAAGAGGTTGGCCAATCACTTCTTTTTTATTGATTTTGTATTGATTTCATTGTTATGATATGATTTTCATTGTTATTTTGTTATTTTGTGATATTCATGCATAAATATAACTGAAAATTGAATTGTTTTAATGATTTGTGTATTGTTTTTGCATGATTTATTTGTTTGGTATTCACTTCATTTTGCGTGCACTATCATGTGTGATCGTGTATGATAGTCTCAATATCATACGCGATCGCGTATGATCATCCCCCATCGCATATGTTATGTCTTGAATTATTTTAATTGCTGAGTGATCCTTGCTATGTTTTAAGCATGCGCGTATAATTTGTTTTGTTTATTGCTTCGATCGCATATACTCATATGCGATCGTGTATGATCTTCACCATATCATACGC
>CANYBF010689780.1:0-10308 GCA_948192965.1 Dalechampia spathulata
TGTCGAACCCAATCTCTGAAGAAATTCGGGCTGCTTTCCCTCAGCAGGAAGGCTCAGGTTTACCTTTTCCTAACTTGTTTTAGTTTCTCAATTGAGTTGACTAGATAAGTCGGGTGGCGACTCCACACCATTTCCTCGACGCGATCTATCTAGGTCCTGTAGTATCTTAGGGATCTATACTTTTGAGAGCAAGCATCACGACATTTCACACCGAAAAGCATGCAGCGCTCCCACATCTGGGATGTGCTACTCTCACAGTGTCCTTTACAGAAGAATGGCAGATGGTCTACAACTTCGATGCATATCGGGGAAAGATATTAAGTCAGTCATTGAAACGGTACACACTGGTGCATGCAGACCCCACATGAATGGATTCGTGCTTTACAGAAAAATCATATGCCAAGGATACTTCTGGCTCATTATGGAGATAGACTGCATATAGTTTATACGAAGATGCCATGAATGCCAGATTCATGGAGATCTGAGTCACCTACCACCAGTCGAATTGTAGAATTTGACAATGCCTTGGCCATTCTTAGCTTGGGGAATTGACATCATGGGTGTGATTCATCCTAATGCATCTAATGGATATTGGTACATACTGGTAGCCATTGATTACTTCTTCAAGTGGGTAGAAGCTAAATCCTATGGTAAATTGGGGGCAAGACAGGTTGCCAAGTTTATAGAGAAGAATCTCATATGCCGATATGGGGTGCCGCATCACCTGGTGTCAGACAATAGAGTACAGTTCCAAGCTTAAGTTGCAGACTTGTTGGAGAGATATGGGATTGAGCACCATCGATCCTCTCCTTACTACCCTCAAGCTAATGGGGCAGTCGAAGCAGCTGATAAGATGATCAAGCGCATCTTAGCTAAGATGGTACACACTTACAGGGATTGGCATGAGCAGTTGCCATTCATATTATGGGGTTACAGAACCACTGTAAGGAGTCCTACAGGTGCCACTCCCTACTCTCTTGTTTACAGGACAGAAGCCGTATTGCCAATCGAAGTGGAGCTGAAATCACTTCATGTCATTCTAGAGGCTCAGTTGCCAGAAGTTGAGTGGAAAAAGGCCAGGTATGAACAACTGGTCACTATTGATGAGAAGCAACTGCAGGCTCTCTATCACCTACAGCTTTATAAAAAATGTATGGCAAATGCATTCAAAAAAAAGGTTAAACTTGTAGCCATACAGGAAGGTGATCTAGTCTTGAAGGAAGTCAGGCTGGCTATTCGCAACCCTCGTGGGGAATTCAGACCTAACTGGGAAGGCCCATTCCTAGTTAAGAAGATCCTCTCCAAAGGTGCTGTTCGCATCTCAGATTTGGAAGGCAACAAATTCTCAGAACCTGTTAACCTTGACTGGTTGAAGAAGTATTTTGTCTAGAGCAGGGGGTAAAAGAAAAAGCAAAATGAAAATGAAAAGCTTGGTGAGCTGAAAACCTGCATAGGTGGCTCATACAAAAATTAAGGCAAAAATAAAAATACTCGCTCGATGAGTTGAAAATCCACTTGAACAACTCATGCAAAAAAAAATAGAGCTCTTAAAAGCAAAAGGAGAGCATTAAAATAGTTGATCAAAAAATCTCACATTAGGCTGGTCAATAACAGAGGATGAGTCTGATGCACATCTAGAACTTCTGTGTTGGTTTTAACATTTTTACATGCAAAATGTTTTAATCTCATTAATGTGAATGGAACACATGTTCATAAACTTAGCCTTAAGTAATACTAGTTGTAAACACAAAGCGTTATCATCCTTTATTACATATTTTTACCTAATAATGTCTCATAGTACAGGATTCAAGCTTGGCACAACACCCACAGCTTGTACTCATCATCAGTGGTAGATCCAGCTTCGGGAATCTCCACTAGCACTATCCGGCGACGAGGCCAAGTCCTCTCCACATGCTCCATAAATCGAGGCACCAACCATCCTCCTTCAAACTCTATCAGCCGAGGTATGGTATGCCGCTGGCAATACTGTCGACAGATCTTAGTAGGACTGTAGTGCGTGCAATGCCTGAATCCCGGCAGTGGGATGCAATCTATTTAGGTTGTTACAGTCACATGCTGTATGCGCCACCAGGGACAACTCCACCTAATCTCGCTCTCAAGT
This sequence comes from Dalechampia spathulata, assembly GCA_948192965.1. NCBI lineage: Eukaryota > Viridiplantae > Streptophyta > Magnoliopsida > Malpighiales > Euphorbiaceae > Dalechampia > Dalechampia spathulata. Next base: position 2,123 of record CANYBF010689780.1, read on the forward strand.
CAGATCCCTATCCATTCACTCTAGCCTTGGAATGGCATCATCCTTGCCTCGCTGAAGGCACAGCCCCTCCGTATGTGGCTATGAGGAAGGTATCTCAGCGGGTCCCCAGTTGGTGGCTCCAGGATCCTAAGCTTCTCTTGAAGCCAAATCTGTAACAAAAGCAAAATAAAATAAAATAATAATAATAAAGCTCATTGCATTGAAAACCTTGCACAAGGCTGCTCAGGCAAAAGTAAGAGCAACCTGCTAAGCTGAAAATCCAAGGGGGCAGTTCAGGTAAAAGTTAGGGTTTGAAAAGAAAAGCAGGAGTCCGATGAGCCGAAACCTTGCAAAAGGCAACTCATGCAAAAATTAGGGTAAGAACATAACTTTTCTAAGTTGAAAACCTGCAAAGGCAGCTTAGAATTCTCACTTGTAGAAGAAGCAGACTACCACTAAAGTGCTCAGACTATCCACGCTTCACTTTATCCAGACCAAGGATCATTTCTGCAACGATCATAGGAAAAGGAGTCTGACCCTCCATCATCTGATCCATGACAGGCCTGATTAGCAAGTCCCCATGACCGGAGAGATTGACAAACAGGAATTGTGCTAGTAATCCAAATCCAGCTACTCTCAACCATGAAGGGTCTTCTATAGATTTCTGGCTGCATAGCCAAAAAATGGCAACATGATCTACAGAGCCATCTATAGTCAAAAGAGATCTCACCTCTAGCAGGCTAACATCAAAAGCCCTGATCAGATATAAGAACGCATCTCCAATAGGCACCAACACTGTCAACATCGCCGTCATGCCACAGGTAACCCTGAGAATGGCAGCAAACTCCTCATACATCAGACATAGGTCTACATGTCTGAATCAAAACACGTGAACCTCTGGATCTTATAACTACACGACGGTGCACAGAAAAGCAATATTGATCAAGACTTGTTGTAAGGTTCTCAAGTATTGGAGTCTGATCTTGTGTAGTCGACTCCACTCATTATTTCCCTAATGGTGGGAAAGAGCGAGGAAGGCAGACAATGATTGCTAAGTCATTGTATATCTAATTTCTGCAAAGAAAAGTAGATGAGTTATGTTTTGCCAATAAATATAAAGCATGGTATATATATAGTAGCAAAAGGGCATTAGATTCCATTAATAAATCCAAAAATTACACAGTATAAGCCTTTGTTTATTTTTACAGCTGGTACGCAACAACCTGGTGTACTAGGCATGCAATTGCCAGTATATAACACACTATTTTACTTTAATACAGAATTATAGAGTTATAACATCATGCATATGAGAGTCTGGCATCGCGTCTTCTCTATGCATCATCCTTCTCGGAGTGGCCATCAGGACTACAACTATCTGGAACCTCGATGTTATATCGCTCCAGGCGCGCTGTCAACCGAGCAATCTCTCACCCCATTTGCTCTGTCATCTGGATGTAGCGATCACACTCTTCTCATTTCATTTACCTGCTTGACTGCAAATACAAGCATCTAGGCATATAAGTCATGCATTCATGTATTTCCATGCAATTTTATTTCATCATAGGTACTCACTTAGACATCTAACATCTCGGACGTATGATAGCAGCGCAACCCCATCAGCAGCCTGGAAGCATCAGACATGGTATCTTGAGGCACCTGCAAGATCAAAATGCATGTCAGACCACCAAAGTCAAAGGCACATCAAAACACGTGTACTCATATGGGTCATGTTTGGAGGATCAAACTCAATCTCGCTCCTTATCGGCACTGGGAATGAAGTCTCATAAGGATGCCCAGTTGCATCATAAGTAAAGATCAGCGGTTCTATGGCGACATCAGCTGACCTTCTACAAAGTCTGTTGGACGTCCATATCCTGGGGGCACCTTCAGAGTGGCTGACATCATCACCGGTGGGATCGTACCTACCCCAAAATCATGAGATCTCTTTGAAGCACTGCTATCTTGAGAACTGCCTACCCCTGATGAACCATGACGTCTGCCTCGACTGCCATGGGAAGTGGACCTCCCTCCGGTCCTACTAAATCGATCACGCTAGCTTCTACATGTGGAGAGCTCCACAGGCCCCAATAACCTCAACTGAATGAAAGAGGGGTAATCTACTGGTGAGTCCGATAGGCGCTCCCGCCCGGGAACGCCAGTTAATCCAGCAAGCACTTCTGGGTTTGTATTAGTACAAGTTACCCAGAACATTACACGTGGGGGTGCAGCAAGTTCCACCCGACTCTCTGGTCCTAGATGCCAATCCAAAACATGCTCACCTAAATAAAAGAGCCTACTCTCAGGACCCTCTAACAACATATGTTGCTTGTCCTTACGCATCAAACTCGTCATATACTTCGGCCTCGGATGCATGTTACTCCAAGGATAGGGATGCACCTATTTGAACAATGAAGAGAAATTAGACACCTACATGGGTTAAATTATTGAGGTGCTCCCTTAACTCATCCATTGTGTGCTTGAGCCTTCACCTTGGAATGCACCACGCCCGCATACAAGGAAAACCAAATAGTACCCCATGCAGAATATCAAGCTCTGGTAGCAGCCCAAACTCATATGCCATGATTTGCAAGGTCAATATGCATAGTCAACAAGATATAGACAGACACTACAGTAACAAAATTAGCAGAATTTTCCTTACCTCTATGACCTGCCAGCACCTGATGAAGTGGTCCCTACAGTGCCTGCTATAGAAATCGAGCCCTTGCATCAAATGGGCTAGACCAGCACTGCCCCAGTCATACCGCCCTATGGACTCCAAATCGCGAAGGGCCCATAATACAGACATGTGCACACTGTTTCGGCTATCGTTGAATAATGTACATCCCAGCATGTATAGAAAAAAGCTACAGGTATACTAGTCTGTAGAGATTGTCCGGCCAAGTCTCTTTACAAACACCGCTTCCCGGAGACAGCCGTAAGAAATACTGTGCCCTCCTCGCACATTGGGTGACATCCCTAGGAGATCAAAGATTATACTGTATAGCCAGTAAGGTGATATTAGCCTAGCATCAAATTGGGCAGGCAATCCCGCACACTCCAGCCCGGTAATTCCAGCAAACATCGTCGGGGTAATCGTGATCTCACCTAGCGACAGATGGAAGATATGGGTGGAATCCATCCACCGTTCAATCATGGCAGTAATGACCAACCTATTGCATCTCTTTTCTACTCCAGTAAAGCAAGAGATGTATGGACCAAAATAGCTATAGTCCACCCTCATGCGAATCTCCTGAGGTAACTGGGAATACCACTTAAAGACTCCTCGGATGTTGCCACTACCTACAACTGTCCGCTCCCTCTGCAAAATAAAGAATTCAGGTCAAATTTTAGACTGAATTACAAAATGAATAGAATAATTTTAGAGATACATAGCTCCTCCTCCTAGCCCTAAATGCTCCTATTCATGCCCATGAATCCCTAAAATACACAATTCTCTGAAAAATGACTGAAAAATTGGCACTTTAGCTCTTTTTTCTGTGCTATGTGCACCACACATGGCTTACATGTGGCACACGTAGTGCTATATGCACCACATATAACACAAACCCACTCAAAAAACCCTAATTTTTACCAAAAAATCTAGACAAACACAAGCCCACCTAAGCCTAGCTTCAGCCTAGCATAAAATTTTAGCCTAACAGTAGCCTAAACGCATCAAAAATAGCCTAAAAATCAATTTTTGGGAAAACCCTAAAAAACTGAAGAAACCAAGCCGAGTTGCAGAAAACTCACCTTCTCGGGAGGAGCTTGGGACCGATGCGAGTTTATAGCAAAAGTCTCCGTAATTCCATCACCAAAACAGGCTCCAAAATAAGCATCATGAGTTCTAAGTTTGGTTAGAGCATAACTCGGGACAGATTCAGGGTCCTGGGGGGTTGGTTACATCCTAATTCCAGCCATTTCCACAAAAACGTAAAGTTTTCAGTTTGAAGTTTCAGAGAAAATTGAGTTTTGGAAGGGGAAACAAACTAATTTTTGAATAGAAGCCCAGAAATATAAAAATTCCAAACTATGTACGCCATACATAGGGGAACGTGCATCGCACGTAGTAATTTTTGCTAACATGCACCTGGCACTATGCACCTCTGCTAATGTGTGCCTAGGTCCCACTAAGATGGACATGAAAAATTAGGCCTTTGGTAAAAATTTTAGAATTTTTTGAGATCGTTTGCTTCACTGAGCTTAATTTTCACAACCCGCAACATGTGAAAAATCCAGAAAATCAGTTAGAAGGTAGCAGACTAATACTCAAAAATTCAGGTATTTTTCCTGGACTATTTCAATACCAATTTCACTGAAAAATTGTTTTCCTATGTCTGGCAAAGACAGGAAATTGATCCAGCAGACGATAAAAAATAGTCAAGCCTTTGACTTCTGGTCAAGCCATTGACCAGTTAGTGTTGCATTCCGACAGAGGGTCCCAAATGCAGACTTTGGAGATAGACAACACTTATTTGATGGTGCAAGAATAGATCTAACTGTTGATCACCCAAACCCAGCAGACGGTAACCACTGGTTCAGTAGTTGAACTGCCCGATACATCAGAGATCACAGAGTTAAGCTTTTGACTGCAAAACCCTAACGTATAGGCATCTGAATGCTGACTTCAGATGATTTACGCGCGAGGAAGCCATCAGTCTGGTAGTGACCACCGGTCAGCCCTGATCGGAATAGCCTGAATGTCGGGCTCCCAATGATGGAACCGGGACTTATACTGGTCAGAACTGTCGACCAAAAATGTCAGAGACCCAGTAAAGGATCCCAAATGCTGATTTGAGGATATCTAACATTTATATGATGGCGCAAGAATAGACCCAGCAGATGGTCGTCTAGATCCCGCAGTTGACCACATGATCCAGCAGTGATCGTAAAGCAAAGCCTCTAGTTCCTAAATTCTAATGCATAGGCATCTGAATGCCAGCTTCAGATGATTTGCTCGCAGTGTTGTCATCAGTCCCATTAAGGACCATTGATCAGCCTTGGTCATCTAGCCCGAGCACCGGGCTCCCAGTGGCAGAATTGGGATTATCAGGTCAGCATTGATCTTCCAGCCCAAGCATCGGGCTCTTAGTGGTAGAATTGGGATTATCATATCAGCATTGATCTTCCAGCCCGAGCACCGGGCTCCTAATGGCAGAATTGGGATTTAAGCATCAACGCGAGCACCCCTACAAGTCTCCGTACAAGTATTAGGCCTCGACACAAGCATCGGACAGGTACGCTTCCTACTCCATGTGAAAAGTCCTGTTATGATCAGATCTCATTTTGATGACTTACGCTTGTGTCACCTAAAAATGATCCTGATCATGAGGGCAAAATGTTGACCCTGACTTTTCACGCTCGTGCAATTTTGGGCTTATGTTGATTCGGATCGGTTCTAGTCTCTGATATCAACCCCGATTAGGTACATAGGCCTCTATGGCTTCCCCTATGTATTCTGGTGCACAGAACACCTCAGAACTAGTGGGTCCCACCATGGAGCTTGGCAGGACCCACCACTTTCATTTTCCTATTCTGAGTGTTCTGTACATATAGAACACACTTCAGTATTACCAACGCAAGGCAAATTGCTTGAAATGCAAAATACTACATTTCTTGCATTATAGGCCCTGGGCATTATTCATCATGAATAGTGCATAAGTGGGGCCCACTACTTTCATTAACCTGTTCTATGAATTCTGTAGTTTCAGAATACATTTCACAACTGCCTTACGCAAGGCACACCCCGTGGTATTGCAAATGCCACATTCTGGGACCACCACTCTATGGGGCCCACCTAAAGCATTATTCTGTGTATTTTGTACTTACAGAATACATTTTCCAATTGCCTTACACAAGACACAATGCTTGGCATCACAAATGCCATATTCCGGTCCCGCTACGCTGTGGGGCCCACCTAGGGCATTAGTGGGGTCGACTACCCCTATTAGCCTATTCTGTGTGTTCTGTACATACAGGACACATTTCATGCCTGCTTACGCATGGTAAAATACACAAAATGCAAAATATTGCATTTTAAACCTAGGTTACTATTCACTATGAATAGTATACAGGTGGGGCCCATAACCTCTGTTAGCCTATTCTGAGGGTTCTGTACACACAGAACACCCTCCACATGTTACCTACGCTAGGCATAATGCTTGACATGCTATATGCCACTTCTAGGGCCCGCTACGCTGTGAAGCCCACCGAGGGCACTATTGGGACCCGCTACCCATTTTGCCTATTTTAGGTGTTCTAAATGCACAGAACACGTTTTCACTAATGCACGACATCCCAAATGCCACTTTTTAACCTTAAATAGCCTGTTGGGCCTAGAACGGGCCCATTAAGCCAAAACTCGGTGTTCGGGGCCGAATTTGGGAAAACTTAAGACTGTAAAGTTTCTCGGAATGTCGAATAACGCTTGTTAGACATATGGCTCACATCCCGTTTCGCCCGTATGGACCGAAGCGCATAGCTACATGCGGTGCGCATAGCACTATGCGCACCGCATGTTGCATAGTAAAGACATTTGGTCGGGAGCCTTCTCGAGACCGAATTTGGAAAAACTTTATTCTACAAAGTTTTTCCTCACATCGAATAACGCTTATAGGCTCGGGGTGCACATCTCGAAACGACAACAGTGGGCCCCACGCGATAGATTCCAAACTATGTGTTACACATATAGGACTATGTGGTACACATAGTTTAAAAATTTTTCAAATTCAGGCAAAAAATACAAAATTACCATGCCCAAAAATTGCTCTATAAATATAGAGCTCGGGGTTCATCTGAGGGGATCCCGAATTTGCTCTGAGAGCAGTTGAAAACCTGCTAAAATCCTCCCAAAAATTAATTAAACACTTGATTAATTTTTCTTAGGGAATTAGAGACAAATTGGCTCTAGTTAGGCTCCCTAAATGTGGAAAGAAGCAAGATCAAGGAAGAACAGCCACTGCCACAAGGTAATTTTTTCAAATTTCTTCAATTTCTTCTATTTTCCTCTTATTTTCTAATGTATATGCGCCACATATATACCTATGTATGCCATATGTAGCTCATGTGTGCCACACATAGGGCTATATACTACGCATATAGCCCTTGGATTTCAAAGAAAAGGTCATTTTTCTCTCAGCTTTTGTCAGTTTTTCCCTTGATCTGGCCATTTCAATGATGTTTAAGGCCTTCTCATGCTTTAAATGTCCTGGATCTGCCTTAAAATAAGTCAGATTTTAAATAATTTTAACTTTAAAATTATTTTTACATATTAGATGCAAATCCATGAAGCAAAACCCTATTTTCGGGTCCGATCTACCTAGATTGGGGTCGGATCTAGGGTTTCTACTTAAAAATCTTTGGTTTTCCTATGATTTTTAAAACTATGTGCACCACATATACATCTATGTATGCCAAAGATACCCTATGTGTGGCACACATAGATCATGATTTTCATAAAAAATGCTATTTTTCGCCTGATCCGCTTTGGATCTGAATTTTCCAGTGACTCCAGTAGCTTTCTCATGTACTTGGGGTTCTGGATCTATCAAAAATTATCCATATCTACTTAATTTTAGCCTTAAAATTTACATTTCATTTAATTATACAATTAAATGTTTGGACTGCAAATTGGAGGCCGATTCGTGCTCAAAATCAGGTACTATCTTCATTAAAGTTGCTGGATTTTGTCTGTAGTTTGATTTTGTACTGACAGATTTCATTTTTGTGCAGATTGACAAGCTATGTGCGCCACATATCATGCTATGTGTGCCACACATAGCTTATGTGTGGTGCACATAGCCTGATGCGCGGTGCACATAGTTCACGTTTTTCCAGAAAAACTATATTTCGGGTCATATTTTACTATATTTTTGACGTATCCAGTGGTATTTGATGCTTTACAGTGGCTCAAGTATTCTGGATTTGTCATAAAATAATTACATTTAATTAATTTTGGCCTCAAAATTAATTTTTATAATAAAATGCAATTTTTAATCATATAAATATGATTTTTGAAATGATTGGATTTTAAATTGGTTGAGTGGCTATCTCCATCAATTTTTATGATGTTAGCCCTCCCATTTAATTTTCCATGATCAAATAAAAATAATTTTGCTTAAAATTATTTTTATAAAAAATGAATTTTCATGATCCGGCTCGTATAAATTCGTACAATTATTGCCTAATAATTAATGGATTTTGACTCT